>JAJOOO010018734.1:0-14644 GCA_029582685.1 Solanum piurae | reverse complement strand
TACATAAAGAGCCTAATCATAACCTCCCTTAGAGTCCACTTGTGCAATGCATAAGTAGGGTCCATAGTCCTATCTACACTAAGTAACTCTTCAAGAAACCATGACTAGAGTTCATATTCTTATCTTAGTTCATTTCTTAACTTTCGGGAGACATTGCCATAATCGACAGAGACCATGTGAGCTACATGGAATCCGGTGTTCTACTCCCACACCGAAAAAAGAGGGTACTACTTGCCAAAGTAAGATCTACATACATAATAGCTATCTAGTGGATCCACCAAGCTAAGACCTATGGGGGCACGTAGTTATGGAACAAGGAGATTTCTACTAGAAAACCTTGACTTGCTAGGCGTGGAGGTTTCCATCTCATGACACACATCTATGTTGGGAACCCGGACTTACTAAACGTGAAGGTTCTCTTGTGGGAAGCCGGACTTGCTAAACGTGATACCCCCACTCTCATTTTTCATGTTCACTCGGTGCTAAGCTCCAACTCCCTTTTTAAACATCTTTAAGCCTTTATTTAACATTAGTTCATAAAATAGGCTTTAGGGACTTACTCCCTCATATCATATAGCTCAAAGGTTTCTAAGATGAGAATGACCTTTCATCATAGAACCTACATTATGTGAGAATAACTTTTCACATAGTCATACCATATTCATAACATAGTCTAGTTTAGAGTACAATTGAGGAAACCTTTCAAGAGACTCACTTTCACTAGATCATCATAAACCTTATTCATTCATTCATGTGTGTGTGTACATATGTGAGAAAGCTTTTCAAATAAACACCTTTATACAACACATATTCATACCTTACTAATCATACACTTTGCATGCATAATGAGATGTAAGGGTGCATATAAGAGTTAACCTTTCAATAGACACCATAACACATCATACTCATAGTTATACATGTAGAGTGTGTGTGTGTGCGCATATTGGTCCTCATAATGACATAATAGCAACAACATTGATATTGAGTGCACTTCCCTTCAAAGGATCACCACATTCACAATGTCCCCAACTAATGAGCATTTCACATATAAACGTCTTTAGGGATTCTAGACCACACACCCACACTTCATCATAGGAGACAAGGACACATTCAACATTGAATAGGTACTCCTAACATGTATATAATCACACATTCATATAAAGGTCATATAGGTAGGGGTCATTCCACAATAGAACTTAACATAATCAATCATGTAGACCACACCTTATCCCTAACGTTATCATTCACTTTATACTCCTCATCATCAACACACTTTAAACATCATGCTAGCATTGAGGATTTCATACATAACCTTTATGGCACAACTTCATAAACATATGCATCATAATCATAAATTCACTTCACATCTATTGCCTTCAAGGACATGATCTCAACATGCATATATATACAAGAAGTAAACACCACCACCATAAGTGGACCAAACCACAGAACATCAATTATCATACTATAGACTAGAAGTTAGGTCAACTTACCAATTCTCCAAGCCATGATCACCATGGATCAATCCTCAACCATTCATAATCAATTGACATAGATAGAAATAGGAATCAACAATATAATTCGATAACATAAACATAATCTAAGTACAATTCTATAAACAAAGGGATCAACCCATATCTTTGCTCATAAGGCCATAATCCTCAACTCATCAATATACCAACAATTAAACATAAATAAGCATAGATAATCATAGGAAACATCAATACAATCTAAACTAAACATACTGATGTCATTCGACCTGCATCCTCTTATGATGAAGATATAGGTGTGCATGATTATCAATATGCACTTCGTTGAGATCACTCTGCACTCCATTTAGCTTTGGTGAGCCTCCTTGTATTCAAAAGGACTTCACAATTACTTTACAGTTAGTAGTTTTGAGGTGTTGTGGGTCTTGTCCCGACATCCTTCTTTAATAGTAGAGGCGTCATAGATAGACAGTATTGGAAAGTCTTTCAGTTTCAGATGTTTTATTTAAAACTTTATTTCATACTCAGTATATCCAGTTCAGTATTGAGATTCAATAAGATTTTTTTAAATGTCTCTTTCAATTTGATACTTATGTATGCTCAAGTTAGTCTTCCGCTTGTAGTCAGCAAGGATGAGGATTTGCTTGTGGACTAGTAATGGTTCTCGAGTGCTTGCCACGTCCAGGGTGTTGGCTCGGGTCGTGACATCTTCCTGCCCAAATGAAAATAACAAGAAAAATTACACAACAACAAAAAAATAAAACACCTAAGCCTACTTGTACATATACCCTTACCTCTAGGGTTTCCTAATTCATTCGTCCTCTTTGTTGCTGATACACTTGAGATAATCATTGTAATTAAAATACAAATCACAATCTTCCTTCTCATTTGAATCATTTCCTTCAATATCAATTGCATTTGATGCCGCGACATTATTTCTTGGACTAGACATGTTCTGTTCTCAAACATCTTGCCGAAAATTAGTATTTATTGCTCCCAATCTATTACCTATCCCATCTCCAATAATTGTATCGATCATCATTGGACTACCTGAATATGTTGGTACATAGGCCACATTGACATTCATATTGTAATCATGATGATTCCAACTACTAAACCCCAAACAAGGCCTATAATTTGTGATCCCAATAATTGGTCCTTGTGAACCAAATAATGGTCCATGTTTTTGTACTCCACCACCAACATTATTTTGTGAAGAAAAAAAAGGGCTGAGGTAGTTGGGCTGAGCCTAAAGTTGTGGGCGATAGTGTCATGCCCCGAGACTACACCATTGATGTGGCTGGCACTCGAGAACTATTGCTGGCCCCAAGCGAACCCTTGGCCTAGCTCAACTCTCACCGAAAGACTTACTCAACATAAGATGAACTCAATTATAAAGGATTAACTCAAATGTGTCAAATACCTAACTTAGAACATTTTAAAAAATTCAAACTGGCCACAAGGGAAACTCAAGTCTAGAACATTAACAATAGAAAATGAAACAGAATTCTCAACTACTACTGTCTATTTATGACGCCTCTAAATGATAAAGATGGAAGTTGGTACAAGACCCACGACATCCTAACAAAACTAAAAAGTAAACGGAATCCTCTGGAAGCAAGAAGACTCACCAAAGCTAACTCTAACTGAAAGAGGTATAAAAAAGTGTCTATTGATGACCCTAGTTACCTATATTTGCATCATGAAATGATGCAGGTCAAATGGCATCAGTACATTGAATGTACGAGCATGTAAGGGGAACAATGAACATAACATAAAAGCTTGAACCTGGAAAAAAGGAAATATACTCACCTTAACTCTACTCAACTCAACCTCAACTCATGGATACTCAAGTCAATATAGTATAAAAACAACAATAAAGATGTAGTTTATAGAAAGCATTTAAAATAGTAGATAACAACTCAATGAATTTGATAATACAATAATAACTTTTATTTGTATGTAAAGATATGAAATAACTCAAATTGGGAGATTCTCTAACGGACAACCATCACTCTGAGTTATGTGATGATACATCATCCCGACACGCTTCCAGAACTACCCTATACCTTGTCAAAGTATAAGACATCCTCAACTAAGTGGATCTACTAAGCTATGCTTTAAAAAATAAGGAATCATCTAAAAAGTATGATAATTTTTACCCACGTTGGCATACATGGTTTATGAGGACTTTTAGTTGTTTGAATTCATCCCATATCGGTGCTCAATACTACTCCAAATAATATAACTCATGATCATATATTTAAAAACATTTTATCGTCCTCAAACTTTTAGATTATTAATCAAAAGGTTCTCTTTAAAGAGACAGTGCTAAAAAACTCCTCATGAACTCATTTGGAAATCGAAGTTTTCTCTCATTTTAAATGTAAAGACATTTACTCTTGGGATTACTTAGATCCCATATAGTCATTTTGATAAATGAAACTCAACTCTCCTCATCCTCATATTCAAGTACTTAAGTCTTAAAACAAGTTTTTAAAAGTTTGCAAACGACTTCTCAAAAAGACTAGAAAGGCTCTCTCAAACTTGACTCTTAAACTTTGTTTGAATTTGAATTATAAATTCAAGAGTTACGATTCATGATATGAAGAATCTCGTGATGATTAAATGTAGTTTAGATCGCTAGGATTAAGAAAGGAACGAAAGCTCAACTCAAAGGAAAAAGTACAAAACGAAAATGTTGAAGAAAGTGGCCCATCGCTTTGTGGCACAAAGGTGGTGCACCGCGCCAGGCCTCCCCTTACTGGGGCTGGTTTCTGATGCATTGTTGGTGCCCCACGCCAGCCCTGCTGGATGATGAGTCCACAAATTAGACTCATTTAGGGCTATATTTTAATAGAAATCATGTCCTCAAATGCTTGTTTTATCTTAATATATGATGAAAACCCTTAAGTTTAAGGTATTTGAAGTTTGAAGGGAAGCATGGACACTACTTCATAAAAAAGAACGAAAAGGCTGAAAAGACCAAGAAAATAATGGCCTGAGGATCGCCGAGTCCACTTGGAGAATCGCCGAAGGGTCTCACTTTGCCTTTTGTTCCACTGTGCTGAGCTCTGAAGGAAAGGATCAAGTCGGCGGAAAAAGGGAGCAGTCGGCGTATCACCGAGAAGTTCCGTGAAGCAGTACCATGTCACCCAATGACCCAGAGCACGACGATGCCGAAGAAGGGTGCAAGATGGCGATGATCTACACCTAAGGATGAATCGCCGAGTTGATCGGAAATTCTGACTAATGTCGTCAATTGATCCGCTACAACACATATTTTTTAAAACTATAAATACTTGTTGAGTATCACATTTTTAGTATCAGATTTTGGATATAGAACAATTAATATAATTTTGGTACTTTTTATTTTTGCTCTAAGTTTGAAGAGGGTTTTGAAAACTTGAAGAAAAAGAGGATTTCATCTCCAAGGATTTGGACTTGGGTCTCTTGGATTCTACATTCTTGGCCTGTAACAAGATTTAAATAATCATACCCATTTGAATGCAAGTTCATTTAGGTATAAATTTCTATATCTTGATGTGTGGATAAAAAAAACCCACTCTTGGGGTGTGATTTAGCAAATATATGTTGATATTGTTGTTGGGTCTTGCTTGCTGATAGGTTAGATGTATTTTAATGGTGATTTTACCTAGTGGTTGTGGTTTAATTTAATGGGTTTGTAGTTACAAATACAAAGTCACCCATGTGTTTTGGGCTTGCCCGAGAGGGAGGTTGTGAAACCAAAACCACTAGACTAATGGCCTAAGGAGTGGGTCGACATGAGGTTTTAGCCCGAGAGGGTGAGCCCTAGTCCCATATCCTAACTCTCAGCTCGAGAGTGTGAGTGGGGTAAGGCGTATGCTGGTCTTCATGCTGCAAATGGTTGTCCGATAGGAACACATTTGTAACGGGGTAAGTTGCCAGAGAGGGAACTTATTTTCATCTAAAGCTTAGCCTAGTCACTATTATCTTGAAAATTTCCTATCGAAAGCATGTACCCAACTATTTATCTCAACTTGTATTGTGGTCACACCCCAAGAACTCTTCCCCATACTTGATTTTCTTGTTATCTTTGTTGTTTTTGCTTATAGGTGACAAAACGCCCACTGTTATTTAACACTTTTGTGTCCCCCTTTAATGTACAATGTTTTTAATCGTCAATGTCTTTAGCTACGACTAGTTAGAACTAAAATTTATATATATATTAATTCTCAAAACCGCTCCCTTGGGACTCGACCCCAACCATTGGTTGGGTTACTATAGTATTGCACTATCATAGACACTCGTACTGGAAGTTGTGTCGTTGATTACATTTTGCAAAATATCAAAATGGCACCGCTGCCGGGGAGTGGTGTTACTTGAGATTTCTTAGTTAAGTGGAATTTTTTATTCTTACTAGTTCTAGTTTTACTAATCTAAATTGTAGTTTTGTTTTGCTAGTTTGAATATCAGAACATGAACAAAGGATGGAAAATCATTATGGTATCACACGGATCATCACCTTCTGAAACTATTGAACATCAGGGATAACCTCCTAACATTTAAATAGGTAGGGGATGAAACAATTCAGGAAATGTGGCTGAAGTTTCAAGCGGTGCTGCAACCATGCCCATCGAATGGGATGACGGACAAGGGGCTACTGGAGTTCTTCTATAGGGGTCTTGGACCCGAGAATAGAAGTATAGCTCATCAACTTTGTGAGGGTGGTATGCTACAGCAGCCCTATGAAGTTCTAGCAAAACTCCTTGATGGCATGATAGAAGCCAACAAAGAAGCAAAAAGAAAGAAGGAGTGGGGCCTACAAGTCACCCAGTTGGATGTTCTATCTACCCGAGACATGGAATTAGAAGTACAACCCATGGGAAAAGAAAACGCACTCCTCCCATCAAGAGTGTTAACATGGGAAGAAGCAGAGAGGTGTGCAGGATGATGAAGCTCTGTCACTCATTCAACAAAAAATTGAGGCAAATGAGAAGATGTTGAATGAGATGAAGGAGAACATCGAAATGCTAAATGAAGCGTCAACCTCTCACTCCATGACTATTCAGCTGCAGGATGCTCAAATTGGCCATTTGATATCAGGTCATTATCCACCATTCGCCTAGAACTCACCTAATTACAATATGGGCGACTCCGAAAATAAAGAATAGTTGCTGACTTACGTCGTGCCGCGAAGTTAACTAAGGCGCTGTTTGGGAAGAAACCCAAAACCCCTTAATATTTTATATTTACGTATTGGTAAAATAATGATGTGTTGTGGTATAGGTTGAAATGTGAAAAGTGCTCGAAAAGTGTAGGGTGACAAGCAACAGATCCAATTGGCGAGTCGCCGAAGATGTCGGCGAACTCGATCTTATCCGCCATTTGACTCAATTCATCTCCAAAATTTAAGCCTATAAAACTCGGCGAGCATGTGAACCTATTGGCACATCGCCAACACTATTGGCAATCTCGATGGCGACTGCCATTCAAACTCCCAAGTTTACTAGAAAGTTTTGTAAAACTCGAAGAAAAAAGTGATTGCTCAACGACACACCAACTGATCCAGTGATTCATCTGATATCACCGAGTACGCAGGAATTGGACGACACTCGAGTAAAGTTAAAATAAGGTGGCTGTGAAGCATTCGAGAAAGTGGGTTGAAAATAGGCTTGTGGGGTTGCTTAGCGATGTTGTGGAGAGATTGTTGAATCACTCAACGACTCTCTTAACGTCCCCACATCGCCTTCTTTTTATTGCTAATTTTTTTTAAGGTGTACACCCAAAGTTGCAGAAGAACTATGCCGCCCTGACAGATGGAGAAATCGCATAGACAGGATCACCTCTTTACCTCCCTGTCTGTCTTTCTTCTTTTTACATTTTGGATTCCGTGTTATTTGCATTTGAGGACAAATGTTTTTATTTGTGGTGGGGTGAGGCCCACCTTTGTGTGCTATTGATGTTCGTGTTTTGTTTATATTTGGGTTTTGTGATTAAATTGTGTTTACACTATTTTTGTGAATGTTTGAGCTCACAACTCCTTTTTGTTTTAAATTACAAAAATGATTTTCACCTTTCCAGAAAGTTTTAAAATTTTCCGAATATTTTTGCCACCTCTCGTGTGTTGAAAGTGGCTGTTGTTTTGCAAAATTTAAGTCTCAGTTCTGATTAATACCGATGACTTTAATAGTTCTCTCAATTGAACCAACATGAATGTGCGGCTACGACGAGACCAAATGAAGTTGCATAGACAATATGTGAACTCTTTTTATCTTGTTATGATTAGCCATCTATCGAATTGATTCTCTTGTAATGACCATTGCACACTAGCGAAAGTGTGTAGTCTTGTTTGACTTAAGTGTCGATGCCTTGTGTGATTAGCTTACTTTGAACCATGCATAAATAAACCTACAATTTACCCCGTTAGTCTGATTGATTTAGAAAGGTGTGCTTTTGAGATCATCTTAGGCAACTTTAACGAGTGTGAGCAAAATTTGACATGTACCCCCTTTGTGGCCTACTCGTCAGCGTGTGAAACTCTTTTGAACACCATTTGAGCCTTACCTATCTTTGGAAGAAACTTGATGAACCTTAGACCTTACTTGACTCACAACCTATAATCCTCTTGATTTGTGGTTTAGTGAATAGCCAACTTAGGCCAAAAGCCTAAGTTGGGGGTCTGGTGAAAAGGAAAAGGAGAAGTCAAGAAGTGCAAGAAAAAGTCTCTCTAACCCATGGTATTGCAAAAAAAAATGGAAACCCTCCATTAAAAAAAAAAAGTGGAATAAAAGTGCAAAAAGAATTGGGTTTCTAAGCAATACATGGAGAGTGAATAAAAAGACGACTTAGAAGCAATAGAAGAAAAAGTGATAAGGGAAAGAAAAAGGACGTTTTGAGAACACCACATCTCACGAGGATGAAGAAGTCACTGAGCCTAAATAACCATACCTTTGCACTCAACCCCTTTACAAGCCTTGAAAATACCTTTTTGATCTTGAGTAAGCCGAACCAAAAGTCGATTGGAAAATAAGGGCAAGCCTATGGTTGAAAACATGCATTTTGTTCCTCTTCTTAAGTGTGAGCGTTGCATCTGATTCCTAGTCTTAAATTGATTAGCCTCTGTGGGTGAATATGGTATCATTCTTTATGTGAGGGCATTTGGATACTTTCGTTGAGCTTGAACTTACATTAGTAGAAAGTATTGTGAGCATGAGAATCTTTCGTAATGGTGTGTCACAACTTTAATCTTTGAGTACACAATTGAATCTTTCCATAAGTAGTTTGAAGTTTTGTTTCTGTACATTCATGATTGAGTCTTGTGTAGTACTGTATGAGACACCCTTTTTGAACAGCTGAACTTGACTTTGCTTGAGGACAAGCAAAAGTTTAAGTTAGGGGTGTTGATGAGTCCACAAATTGGACTTATTTAGGGATATATTTTAATAGAAATCGTGTCCTCAAATGCTTATTTTATCTCAGTATCTGATGAAAACCCTTAAGTTTTAGGTATTTCAAGTTTGAAGGGAAGCATGGACACTACTTCGCAAAAAGGAACGAAAAGGCTGAAAACAACAAGAAAATGAAGGCGTGAGGATCGCCGAGTCCACTTTGTGAATCGCCGAAGGGTCTCACTTCGCCTTTTGTTCAAGTGTGCTGAGCCCTGAAGGAAAGGATCAAGTTGGCGGAAAAAGGTAGCAGTCGACGTATCACCGAGAAGTTCCGCGAAGCAGTACCATGTCGCCGAATGACCCATAGCACGATGATGCCGAAAGATGGCGATGAACTACACCTAAGGACGAATCGCCGAGTTGATCGGCGATTCCGACTAATGTCGCCGAATGATCTGCTGCAGTACATATTTTTTAAAACTATAAATACTCGTGGAGTATCACATTTTTAGTATCACATTTTTTATATAGAACAATTAATATAATTTTAGTACTTTTTATTTTTACTCTGAGTTTGAAGAGGGTTTTGAAAACTTGCAGAAAAAGAGCGTTTCATCTCCAAAGATTTGGACTTGGGTCTCTTGGATTCTTCGTTATTGGCCTGTAACAAGACTTAAATTTTTATACCCATTTGAATGCAAGCTCTTTATGTATAAATTTCTATCTCTTGATGTGTGGCTAAAAAAAACCCATTCTTGGGGTGTTATTTAGCAAATATGTGTTGATATTATTATTGAGTCTTGCTTGCTGATAGGTTAGATGTATTTTAATGGTGATTTCACCTAGTGGTTGTGGTTTAATTTAATGGGTTTGTAGTTGCAAATACAAAGCCACCCATGTGTTTTCGGCTTGCCCAAGAGGGAGGTCACGAAAAGAAGACCACTAGACTGATGGCCTAAGTAGTGGGTCGACATGAGGTTTTGCCCGAGAGGGTGAGCCCTAGTCCCATATCCTGACACTCAGCTCGAGAGTGAGTGGGGTACTGCGTAGGCTGTCCTTCATGCGGCTAATGGGTGTCGGAGAGGAACGCATTTGAAACGGCGTAAGTTGCCCGAGAGGGAACTTATTTCCATCTAAAGCTTAGCCTAGTCACTATTATCTTGCAAATTTCCTATCAAAAGCATGTACCCAACTATTTATCTCAACTTGTATTGCGCTCACACCCCAAGAACTCTTCCCCATAATTGATTTTCTTGTTATCTTTGTTGTTTTTTCTTACTAGTGACAAAACCCCCATTGTTATTTGATACTTTTGTGTCCCACTTTAATTTACAATGTTTTTAATCATCAATATCTTTAGCTGCGACTAGTTAGAACTAAATTTTATTTTTCTATTAATTCTCAAAACCGCTCCCTTGGGACTCGACCACAACCCTTGGTTGGGTTACTATAATATTGCACGACTGTAGACACTCGTACTGGAAGTTGCGCCATTGATTACACATTGTAAAACATCACCGACGCATTAGGGGCGTGGACTCCAGCATTTTTCCTGAATATCCTAACAAATTTATCTTCTCGATTTTTGGCCTTAATTCACCTAGAATCGAATTGTTTCTTCCAAACTCTCTTATATATTCAAATAACCAACATAAATGCATGAAAATCTACTCAAAAACATCCCTCAAACTCATAGCATTCATCTCAAGAACTCACCCAAACTGATCATTAACGATTTAAGAACGAAACATCAAAAAACTAATCAAGATCTTCAATACATGGATTGTCATGACGGAATTAACTCACGAAACTCATGATTGTGGTGAGGGTGAACGAACCCATCACTATGAAAGTTTACATAACTAGCTAGGATCGAATCCTTAGCGAAATCCCTCGATGATTGCAGGAAAATCTTGAACGCATGGATCTTTTCTCCCTTTTCCTCTTCTTGAACTTCTCTCTGAAACCCTAAGCGTATTTTAAAATTGTGAAAACTGATCTCAATCAGCATAGACCCTCATTTGGGTGAAAAAAATGCTTAAAACTAATGGGGTAAGGAAAGACCAAAATACCTCTCTTTAATATGGGTGAACTTTCCTTAATCGAAAAGGCTGAACTCAAACGGGCATATCTCCCTCACCCAAGTTTGAAATTTACCAAACTTGGTGGTGTTTGAATGAGAATTCAAATATCATTCATTTGATACATTATATGCCACCTAACTCTTCCTGTGCTGAAAGTTATGGCCATTTGAAGTTGACCCAAAACTCACAATTTAAGGCTAACTTGAATTTTTTTGAATTCAGCTCTTTCCAAATTGGTTCTTGCTTAAACTAGCTCTGTCTAAGACCGAGGTGTTATAATATCTCCCCCTTGGGAACATTTTTTCTCGAATGAGATTACTCTAAGTAGAACTCAAACACCCAACATGCAACTTTAACACAACATAACATACCAATTTAAAGAATGTTTTACAAGAAGTCATTACCTTTTTCTGGAATTTCTCTCGAAGGAAACAGATGTTGGTATCTCTTCTTCATATCCTCCTCAGCCTCCCAAGTAGCTTCCTAAACAAATTATTTCCTCCATAAGACCTTGACTGATGGTACCTCTTTGGTTCTCAACTTGTGAATCTGAAGATCAAGTATTTCAACGGGTATCTCCTCATAAGATAGGTTGTCCTTAATACCCAATATTTTATGTAGGTATAATAAGTGAATGATCTATTATACACTTCTTCAACATTGAAATGTGGAATACCGAATTGACTATTGCTAACTCTTTGAAATATCGTGAGTTTACGGTCTTTTTAATATATTTCACTTACAAGTTGTGTGTGTCTAGGGCCGTATTGTATTGGTTTTTATGTGTTTTTATCATATTTTGCAGGAAATATGTTCAGGCGCGGAAGGAAAGAGACAGCTGAAAGAAATGCAGAAAAGGGCATCTACGGATGTGATCTATGGACCATAGGTCCATTGACGCTCCGTAGATGGTGGCCGTAGATCAGCAGGCAAGGCATGGAAGGCAAATCAGGGAAATATTACCAAGTGTGTAACCACGGTGTCCATTGACGGTCCGTAGATTGATCTATGAATCGTACTGTTGATTCGTAGATTGATACTGCGAGGGTTCCAGTACCTGATTTTTTATGATTCCAAGTGTGGAGCTACAGAGAGGGATTGACGGACCGTAGATCGATCTATGGTTCATACTGCAGTTCCATCATTTGCTTCAGATAAGCTGATTTTTTCGAAGCTGAAATATTTTTTAGGTCCTGGCTGACGGAAGGGACTCACGGACAGTAGATTTATTGACGGTCTATGATTTAGTCTCGTGGAATGAAGACGCTTGCCTATACAAAATTTCCTTATTTTGTTTCTCTTTTAATTTAGGACTTGTTTTTTATAAATAGGGGATGTAAATCTTGTTTCTGGGTTGGATTTTATTAATTTTATTCTATTTCTTGACTTGGGAGATTAACTTGCAACTTTAGCAATTATTAATTTCTTAAGATCGTTTTGAAGATTTTGGAGTTGCAATTCAAGTTGAATTTCTGGGTTTATTATTGTTCTTACGTAAGTTCATAATTCTTTCATCTAACTCAATGAATTGTGTTCATATGATTATGTGTAACTAAACTCCACAACTAGGGTTGTGGGAACCATGAACGATTAACAAAGTATGAATAGTAACTAAACAAGTCTGGAATAGTGTTGTTGCATGCATTGATAATTCTTTCGTTTAGAAGTCTTTTTAACGAGTGCACGCGTTAGAACACGTTAGAGATCATCAAGTGGTTGGATGCTGGAGTTATCTATCCCATTGCAGATAGTAGTTAGGTATGCCCTGTTCAATGTGTGCCCAAGAAAGGTGGGATTACTGTGGTTCCTAATGAGAGAAACGAGCTTTTTACGATGCAGATCGTGAGTGGATGGAGAGTATGCATGGACTACCGAAAGCTAAATTCCTTGACAGAAAAGGACCATTTCCCTACGCCATGCATGGATCAGATTAGACTTGCTGGTAAGGGTTCGTATTGGTTTCTTGATGGTTTTTCGGGCTATAATCAGATTTCTATAGCTCCGAGGATCAACAGAAGACCACCTTCACTTGCCCTTATGGGACTTTCGCCTTCAAAGGAATGCCCTTCGGGTTGTGCAATGCTCCAGTGACCTTCCAGCGTTGTATGATGTCGATATTCTCTGATATGGTGGAGGACACTATTGAGGTATTTATGGATGATTTCTCTGTGGTAGGTGACTCTTTTGATCGATAACTGAATCATTTGGCTGAGGTACTTAAAAGGTGTGAAGATTACAATCTGGTGCTGAATTGGGAGAAGTGCCACTTTATGGTGAAAGAAGGGATAGTTCTAGGTCATCAAATTTCTGAGAAGGGCATTGAGGTAGATAAAGCAAAAGTTGAAGTAATAGAAAAACTTCCCCCACCTATCTCTGTAAAAGGTGTTAGGAGTTTTCTTGGGCATGCAGGTTTTTATAGGAGATTCATCAAAGATTTCCTAAAAATTGCACATCCCTTGTGCAAACTGCTCGAGAAGGAGTGTAAGTTCTATTTTGATGATGCTTGTCTTAGAGCATTTGGAGAGTTGAAGGAGAAGTTAGTTACTGCACCTATCATTATTTCACCGGATTGGGGACAACCGTTTGAGCTAATGTGTGATGCCAGTGGCATGGCGCTTGGTGTGGTATTGGGACAGAGGAGAGAGAAAATTATCCACCCTATTTACTATGCTATCAAGGCTCTAAATGTGGCCCAGAAGAATTATACTGTGACTGAACAAGAGCTTCTTGCTGTGGTTTTCGCATTTGAAATTTTTTTATCCTACTTGCTTGTTACCAAGGTCATAGTGCATACTGACCATTATGCATTGAGATATTTGATGGCAAAGAAGGACGCAAAGCCGAGGTTGATTAGATGGGTATTATTGCTGCAAGAGTTTGATTTTGTGGTAAAAGATAGAAAAGGGACCAAAAATCAAGTTGCCGATCAGTTGTCCAGATTAGAGGAAGAGGCTATGCTAAAGCTTGGTGATAGGGCTGAAATTAATGATGCTTTTCCAAATGAACAGGTATTGGCTGCTTCTCATGATCTGATTCCTTGGTTTGCAGACTTTTCTAATTATTTGGCAAGTGATATTGTGCCCCCGGATTTGTCTTTTCACCAAAAGAAAAAATTTATGCATGATGTGAAGAAATTCTTTTGGGATGAGCCTTACTTGTATCGTAGTTATGCTGATGGGATTATTCGTCGCTGTGTGCCTGAGATTGAGATGTTGATTGTACTTGAAGCATGTCATTCATCACCTGTTGGTGGGCATCATAGCGGTATTCGAACTGCCCATAAGATTTTGCAGTGTGGGTACTACTAGCCTACTATCCACCAAGATGCTCATGATTTCACCGAGTCTTGTGATCGTTGCCAAAGAGAAGGAGGGATTTCAAAGAGGCAAGAGCTTCCTATAAATCCTATATTGTTGATAGAGTTGTTTCATGTATGGGGCCTTGATTTTATGGGTCCATTTGTGAGTTCACATGGGATGAAATATATTCTTGTTGCGGTTGATTATGTATCAAAGTGGGTGGAAGCAGTTGCGCTCCCCAACAATGAAGGTAAAAGTGTCACCGCGTTCTTAAAAAAAATATCTTCTCTAAATTTGGTACACCGAGGGCGATTATCAGCGATAGAGGTTCCCACTTTTGTAATAAGTTGTTCAAGGCACTACTTGAGAAATATGGTGTCCGCCACAATGTAGCCACT
>JAJOOO010018733.1:0-13443 GCA_029582685.1 Solanum piurae | reverse complement strand
ATTTTACAAGCCCAAATTTAAAATAAAATATATAAACATTGAAAACTATAAACTAACTAAAAATATATTAACAAAGTAGATTATAAATAATTTTTTAATTTTGGGAAGTGTAAAAGCTACTTTTTAGAAAGTTGAAAAAGTGGGGCCCGGCGCGTGTTGAACAAAGCTTTCAACCTATTTGGTTTATATTGCCACGTAAACCGAAAAGTGGTAAAAAAATTAATTAAAAAATAAGTTCGGGGGTAATAGGACCTTCGTAAAGGTTAGGTGTGTCTCAGGGATTTCAGGCATAGGCTGGGGGTACTTATGCCTTTTCCCGTTTATAGAGTCCACACCTTTCTACCAACCCAAAAATCAAATATTTATCTTTGTGGACTCTATAAGTTTAAATCATGATTGATTCACAAATTTCAACAGGTTTTCATACATGGCGATGGAAATACTTCACCATTTCAATCAATTTCTTCCATTTGTTTTGTTGATGCCCCATTCATTACAACCATCAAAGAAGACTTTCAAATGTTTAGTCAGATTCAAATGAAGAAGGAATTAAAGGATGCTTCAATTTTGGAATTTCAATTGACGAAATAATCAAATTCAAGAAATTCATGACTTTTCTTAGTTGTGAGATTTCACCAAGTAGTGAAACCACCGACGCTTCTGTTTCATTCATCATTGAATCTTCCATTGATTTTTGAAAATGAACAATCAAAGAGTGTTTTTGATCCCTTTAGAACAAGAAAACAAAATACTTTTAGAAAGTGAGTATATTTTTTCAAAATCTTGTTTTGTCAAAAAAAAAAAATTGTAATTTTTTTTTTCTACAAGTTAAAAATGGAAATGACTATTGCAAGGTGAGGTTTACTTGCCTATTTCTTTTTGTTCTGAGTATCAACTAAAATTACACTATGATTAAAATGGTGGAACTAAATTTTTTAAGGGGTGTTAAATAAAAAAAAGATAAATATATGAGTAAGTTTAGGGATTAAATAAATAATTGTATATAAATAAATGTTTTTTACCTATCTACATAGCATACCTTTTCAGTGAAGTGGTGTCAATTGACACTTTTTTGAATTCATGTAGTTTCGCCATGATGATGATGATGAATATTCTTTGAATTTTACGTTCATGAATTTTTAATCTTAATATTATTGAGGGAAGAAAACGGTGCAAAAAACAAGAAATTTTTGTTTTAAAAAAAATCTTACATCCAACCACTTGATAAAGAATATAAAAATTTTCAGCTTTGTAAAAAATAACATGGACATTCAATATAAAAAAAATTTGTGATGGATCTGTTTTATTAGGAAAATATATTTTTAGACTGGTTTAGAGCCGCCACTTAATTTTTAAGAAAAATTAAGAAAACTGTTGTTTTCAAAAGACTAAAACAGAAAATTTAATGAAAACTTAAAAGGGGTTCGAGGTTCATATTAGCATTTCAGGAAGGGTTTGAAAACACCTGAAATGCCCGCTAACACGCTGTTATCCAGCAATTAATTATTTGGCTAAAAATTAACTTAATTGAGTTGAGCAATTTTTAAAACTAAAACCATTTTAAAGGGAAAAGAAGAGGAGAATGTAGAGCTAATATCCAAGTGAGATATTTTCTCAAAATTATTCTTGAAGTTCATTTAAAAGGCCAATTTAATTAAATTGTTAAATCAAAATGGGGTCTTTCGGGGATTTAAATTTTTTGACCTTAAGATTAGCAGTGAATATTAACAAGCACACAAACACAATGAAATAAAGAGGAAAAGAGACTCGGGCCCAAGTTTGATTTTTCTGTTCTCCTGGACCAATACTTGGGCCCATGAACCTTTCCTAAGAACTAACACGTATAGCAAATAAGTGGGCTTAGGCCCAAAATAACAAAATACAATCTTCTGAATAAATTGTGGGCTTTTTGGTCCAATCTCTTCAACTTTTTGTATTTTTGCTTCTGATGATCCAAATAAGAATGAAGGCTGGCTCGGGAATTTCTGGATTTTGCCTAAAACTCGTCAATACAAATGGCGATGGAAAGAGTCCATGAGGACTCATAACAGATGTCACATGCAACATATGAAGAGAGAAGGATTAGTATATTATCTAATAAGAATATAACTGATATGAAACACAAAGCATAAAAAAAAACACAAGACAGCGGGGGTGGGGTGGGGGGGTTCAACAATGAACTATTGATAAGGTATTGACCAGAAAGGAATCACATTCTAAAATCGAATTGAGAGAAAAATACATCTTATGGCGATTGAACATTAAATACAATAGTGGTGAAACACTTCAATTTAAAGAAAAATAAACTCTTTGAAAGCAAAAATAAACCACTCAAGTCAAAATTTGCTAGGCTAGGCTATGAACCTCTAAATTAATTAAGTTTGCTATTCACGGCATATACTCATACGAAACCTCATGAGTATGTAACAAACTAAAATAAGCATGTTTTCAACAATACAATCAAATTACAACAAACAACTAGCTGGAACAAATTTGAAATATATTGTCCAATCCAAGCACTCTAAATCCATACTTTTGAGACAAAATAGACAAACCTTACCCAAATGGACCACAATAAGCAACACCTCAATGTAAATCTAGAAAATTAAGTAAACACACACAAAACAAGGAATTTGCCAAGGATATTTCAAAGAACAAGACCATTTCGTCTAAAAAAAAATCCATCAAATAATGCCACTGATTCGGTCAAATGTACTAACATGTTAACAAAATTTATTTTATTTTAAAAGGAAGCTGAATAGAGCTATAGATAGCTTCTTATAAAATGAAAATAATGACTAAACACATTGATAATCAAGAGTTTAACTTACCTATATGCTTATTTCTATTCTGGCAGGCAAGAAAGACACCTCTTACATACACTAATATATAATGCAACAGAAACTATCAACTTATATTACCAATTCACACATATACAATACTCTTTGGTTATTTTTAATATTGAGTCACAAATTCAAGACTATATAAAACTAAAAAAATAAAATAAACTAAAACGGAGTTGACGTAACTATATATTTATGCTGGTGCAGAGCAGAAGGAAAAACAAAGAAGAAATAACAATAATATTCATAATTGAAGCAGCAAGACGCCAAACATATGAACCCGAGTTTACGATTTCAATAGAAAAACGCAAGCTAGTAGCAAATTGGTGACATATTCAATAAACCGGATATATAAACGAGGCATGCTTCTCATGACAGCATTCAAAGACATGCAAAGCACTAGAAAGTTCTGATAAAATTTAACATTTTAACACATGGGAAAATATTTAAAGGAACTTAACACCAACTAAATAGAAAAGTTAAGATCTTAAAGGACATATATTAAGCTCAAGTATAAGACTAAAACTTTAGGAAATGCATATTTTAACTTTCTTAAAGAAATCTCAAGGAGCCGAGTCCAAATATGGTGCTACACTGATGACTCTTTTGGTGGAAGCAAAACACAAACAACAAATATAAGATTTGAATAGCCAACTGTAAATCCTCAAATAATTAGTTAAACTATGGCAAGATGAGCTAAACAAAAGGTATAGACAAATCAAATTTGACATATATTCAACTATGCAGATTTAAAGCGAAGAACAACACACACATACGATTCGGCCAAGGTCTTAATCATGGATTCAAGGGCATGATTTCAATATTAATCTAAGCATTTTGAGCAGACAACATAAATATAACATCAACAACTATAACAGGTTAAAAGAAGCTCGAAAAGAAACATGAGTAACATAGCAAGACACTAATGTGGAGAGATCAAAACAACACTGAATAAGATATCAAGCTCCAAACAAAGTACTAAAGGAAATACCGGAGTCAAATGCTCGCTATTTTGAGCGATTCAAAATCATTAGTAGCTCCTAATACTCTTAAGATCCAAGTACTTGAATGTCTTACATGAAGGCATGAAACACATGAATCAAAAATAAAACTCACACGCCATTTGCATCAGCCAAAGAACTCAGTTTAATGTTGTAAAGGATAAACTACATTTTTTGACTTAACAAACAGAGATGTTCAATGAAAGATGATGAGAACGACATCGGGAAATTAATAACAGCAAAGATATACTACTGACAAACCAAACAAGGAAATCACGAAGAACTAACTTGACTTAACCTTATCCATAACGAAATAAACAGCGAGAGCACAAACAGAACAAACAATATTTGACCGAAACTATAACTCGCACGAGAGTTTACCTCTTCTGGAGCAGCAGAACTGAGACGACGAGTTGAAAAGTTTTCCACCACCACAACAAAGAGCTTTCGAGAAGCTCTTTAATCGAACAAGATAGGGACCGGAGTTCAAATCAGTTATCTTCTCTACTTTGAAGTGTGTTTCATATGTATTTTTATATATTTTCCTTTAAGCTATTTCTCTGTATCAGTGAAAGCCCAAAAAAAATCCCCCCTTTGATGAATGGAGAGGAGGAGTATTTAAAGGTGAGATTAGGGTTCCCAAATGGGGGGAAACGGATAGAATTCGGGTTCAAGACCCATTCCAAATTCAAAAATCTAAAATCTTTCACAAATTAGGGGAGACAACATTTTCTCTGAAATTTCACCCATTCTGGAAGAGGAAGGGGAGAATCGACAGTTGATTTGCATTCCTTGTCCTTGCTATGCTACGTGGCTCGTTCTAGAGCCAGAGGGACGGAAACATGTGCTTAGCTGCTGCTACGACATTAATACAGCTAGGGACACTAGTCAATGTTGCTGCTCAATGTTGCTGCTGCTTTCCGTGTAAATTGACGTCGATGTTGACGACGTGAGAGCGTTGGGGAGAGTTGAAGTTGGACGCCGTGAATTGCTGTGTTCGTGGCCCTCGCGTGAAGAAGATAAAGTGTGTATATGGTCAAATAAAGTTATTCACGCATCTTGTTTTTTTTTTACGTTCCTGGGTTTCTCTTTTGAGAACAAGATTGTACTGTTTTCTTATTGAATAAGAGAAACGGGTCGGGTCGAAGGTAAAGAGAGTGGGCTGGGTCGAGAGATTGGGGAATTGGGCTGGGAATAATTGGTTTGGGCTGCTGGTTGATGAGCACATAGGCCCAAATTGATTTCTTATGATAAAGCTAAGTGGGAAAAACTACATTAGCTAAAGAATTGAATTTGGCCAATTGAGATCACGAACTAAATCAAATTGAGCTCATTCGCAAATTCGGCTAAATATAAATAAGGTGGATTAATATAATTAATTTAGGAGTTTCCCATCTTATCGAAATAAAATAATCAATTCAACTATAAACCAATTGATTTTTAAAATCAACCATAATTTAAACTAAACTAATTTTAATAGAATATTTAAAATAAAATCTTTTTGAGATGATTTTCAAATATTTATGAAACATATCGATTATATCTATAAAACTATAGGAAATATATTCGCTATTTATAAATTATGAAAATCGACTAAGATTACCTAAAATTACTCTGAAAGTATTTGAATTTTATAAAACTAATTATTCTAAATCGTTTGAAAATTAGGAGGCTCAAAAACTAATTATTATCGGGGAGGGTCAAAATTGGGTGTCAACAAATATCAACAGAACGCATATAAAAAAACTCCATTACTGATATATACAACAAATAGACATGTGTACAAACCACAATCACTGGAAAAAAATTGAAAGAAAAATCATTTTATACCATTTTCATACCAATGTTAAAAATTTAAATACATTAATGGAGAAATTGAAAAAGAAACCTTCCTATTAGAAAAAATCTCAATTTCATATCAATATTAGTCATAATTCATACAAAACAGAGTAATTTAACAATTCATACCATCTGCATACCAATTTAACAATTCATACCATTGGGCTACTGATATCAAACCAATTTTATACCAATGTCAAAACACAATTCATACCATTTGCATACCAATATTATATCACATTTCATACAATATCCAAAAATCATATATTAAAGTCAGATTCATACAAATATTATTCACATTTAGTACAAGTTTCACCCAAACAAAAGTTTCGAAACAACAATAAGCATAATGTGATATTTTTAGCAAAAGAATCACTGATTTGAATAATGTAAAAATAAATTAAATATAATACTTACCCCAACAATTTTTTTGCTTTTTTGGATATTGGGATTTCTGATTCCTTCTTTTTTGTTGTTCTTCTTGTTGATGGTTTTGAAGATTGAACAACTTTTACATTTGTTGCTTTTTTACTTTTTTACTTTTTTATTTCACTAACAAAATCAAAATTCGAATCAAAAAGGGTTTCTACAATTTTCCCCTTCCTCTTCTTTCCCTTTTGATTTTCTGAACTCACCCTTTGCTTTGCTTTTTTTCTCCTTTTGA
Organism: Solanum piurae; assembly: GCA_029582685.1. Taxonomy (NCBI): domain Eukaryota; kingdom Viridiplantae; phylum Streptophyta; class Magnoliopsida; order Solanales; family Solanaceae; genus Solanum; species Solanum piurae. Next base: position 7,096 of record JAJOOO010018733.1, on the reverse strand, counting down.
TCCTTCAACTAAGAGGAACCACACGTTGCAGGAATTTCAACATTTTTTGGCAGTGGGGTTTGAGTCAATAAGTTGAATGTTGGACCATGTATTTCATCCGTAGAAGTTCCTTCAACTAATCGAGGACTCTTTCGAGGCATTACAATAGTTTTCTTCGACATGATGATGATGAGAAACGGAACGGGAGGAACGATTTTGAAGTTGGGGTAGTGAGAAAGATGGGAGTGACGATTACTGTAGTATTGGATAGGCGTGGGGGTGGGGTGGGATTAACGTGAATGGGTGGTTTGGAGTGTAACAATAATCAAGGAACTCTAATCAATGTAAATCCCTAAATTTGTGTAACTGATAATTTCTGTTTTAAAAAAGGAACTGCAATCAAATTAATTAACTATTAATAATTAATAATATAAAAATATAAAGAGTTTAATCATTTATTAAATTAAATTCTAATTAATTTTTAAATAAAGTTAAATTTAATTGATATGTTATAACCCGTAAATAAACTGTTACAAGTAAGAATAATTTAAAAGTATATTTAAAACCCGTAATATTATCTCATAAATGTGTATATGATGTGATTTTTCTTTAACAATTTGGCCAAATTGTTATGCAAAAGTATATTTAAACATCTTTATCATAATGACTGACTAGCTGTTATCAATTGACTACGTACTAAGCATCTTCATGTTTTGACTTTGACTAAAATGGTGCGGAGCATCTTCGTATTCACAATTAGTAGACTTTTTGCACTTGCAAGTTGGCATTAATTTCATCAACCATTTTCGTACGTAGTGCAATCAATTAATAGTTTAGTCTAAAAAGGTCACTAGTTTGATTTAAAACTGTTCATATTGTTACTTAAAGAGTCAAAAATGTCCCTTTTCAAATAAATATAATATTTCAGTTTTTCTCAACACATTTTTTTTCTAATAATATATTTTTCATTAGCAAATGTTTATCCTACTTCAATTAAAAAAATTTAAGAAAAACAAATATTTTTTACTAAAATTATCCAAATGAAATTCATGATGGGTTGGGTTACTATGATATATATATCTGACCTATCCTACTTGTTAAAACTTAAAAAGGTACATATAGTTATGCTAAATTAATTGATAAAATGAGATAAAGAAAAAACAATCTATTTTTATTTATTTTTTAGTGAAAGTGATTTTAAAATAAAAGAAACAGGGTTAGAGTTCTTTAAAAGCAATATTTTTATTTAGAATAAAATGTGACTAAAAGAAATATAATACTTCTTCCGTTCCTTTTTATATGTCACATTTTTAGATTACACTTGCATTACGAAATTAAGTAATTTTGCAATAAAAACTGAAGAAGGCCAAAGCGGAAGCATTAAAGCCTAGATTAAGTCCAGAGCAGCTTCTTGTCCTCGTGCCACAAACTGAGCGCGAATTTGAGCTGCTATAAGCCGCTCATGAGCAGCATTCACTGAATTTATCATTTCCACCGCCGCATTTGAATTTGAATTCGAATTCTGACTTGGATTTGGATTTGAATTTGGAATTGGACGGTGCTGTTTGGGGAAAACACCGACTTCAGGATTAGTTATCGCACACCGCAAGTGTGACCCGAAATCACACCCAGCACAGTAGTACAACCAATCGTCCTTGTTCATTATTTCAGTGCAGATATCACAAACATATTCGATATTCTTGTTTTCATATGGCGAGCCGAAGTGGAGCTCCAATTGATGTGGGTGTTTGTCAACAAGTATTGAACTCGGACAAGATGCACATTGCAAGTGGATATCAAATTCACAACAAGCACAGCTGAAGCAAAATGCATTCCCAGCAGAGCCACAAGCCTTGCAAGTATAGGAACAACTCGAGTAAGACGGAATTTGGTGAAGGGTCAAGGAGTGGGAAGGATGAGACGCGTGATTGAGAAAACGCGGAGCATTGAAGCAGTTATCGTGGAGGAAATACTGGCAACTGTTGCATCCATGGAAATTAGGCTTATTGTTATTTGGTTGCTCACAGGCATTGCAAGTGAGTGTTTCAGGTGGATTCACAATTGGTTTCAAAATGTGAGGATGGCTAAAGTGTTGTTTACCTTGAGATGTCGCATTGCTACTCTTATTCTGTCTTCCCATTGATTTTCCTTGTAACTTTTCTGAAATCAGTAATCAATAAGACTATATAGGAGAGCTAGCAAATTAATTTGTAACTTGTAATTGTATTTATAGATACTAATTCAACTATAATAATAATAAGTTAAGAACATGCCCACGCAGTTAATTTCCTTCGACGACTTTGCATTCATTTTTTTTCCCCTTTATTAAGTTTGGTGAACAAATAATTTGGCAAGTTGTTATTTAAAAATATATTTAAATATCTGTAAGCATATTATTGACTGACTTAGCGCTGTTATCCATTGGCTACTAAAATATTGGCGATCGAGAATCTTCGTATAATTTGACATACACTAAAATTTACATTCTTTTTGGTTTTCTCAAGTTAATTTCCTTCCTCTCACTTTAAGTTTTACTTGATCAATAAAAATTGTGATAGAGTGATAAATATTCATTAAATCTAATCTCAGGTTTGAGCATCGAGTATTGAATCACATTTGATGTTTAAGAATGTTTTATTCCAACCGTGAGTCTTCTTGACGCAAATCTAAATTTAGTCACTCAGCAAAGTGGTAACTTTGGGAAGTCAACTTTATTGAGGTTCATGGATGTTATGGTAACGGTCCACTGTAAGACTTTTTGCTCTTTGCAAGTTGGCATGTTCATCATGGAAAGTGTTAAATGACCAGAAAATTTGGTTAGAATTTGACCAGAAAATTTAAAATACTATAATTTTTATTTTTATTTTAAAACAAACTGATCTTTTTTTCATTTTTTAGTTAAAAGGTATTAAAGTTAAAATGATAAATATGTTTAAAAGGGTAAAATATCATTCTGGCCAAATTCTCTGGCAAAAAATATTTTTCCTTTCATCATTAGTGTTGACTAATACTCCCTCTATCCCTAATTACTTGTCCACATTTCCTTTTTTAGTTGTCCCTAATTACTTGTCCATTTTGACAAATCAAGAAAGAAGATTTTTTTTTTACCTATTATACCCTCAATTAATTACTTTGAAAAATGTAGAACTTTTAGAAAATATTAAGTTTTTAATTCATCCACTTCATAATTAATAGGAGTAAAATGGTAAACTCACTATGTCAATTATTGATTTCTTAATAGGTGTGTCAATTCAAAAGTGGACAAGTAATTAAGAATAGAGGGAGTACTTTTTTAATTCATTTTAGTTTGATTATCGTAATGTCTCCCCACACGAAGAGTCATATATGTCTGCTTGATTCTCATTTTTGCATTATAGTAGGTCGTGTAATATCACCTTTTTGGGGATGCAACCCTTTTTGAATTATGTGTGAATACAAAATATTTTGTGTATCGAGCTACTCTTGATTCTCAAGCTTTTGTCAAGTTTTTCAAGTGATTCTCATCCCGTAATTCTTTTTTAGCCTTTTTGGTGTCATGATTTTGCAGAGGGAGAATTTGAAATTTGTGGTTTTAAATTCTAATCTTATTAAATTATTAGATTCTAAATTGATAATTGTACACATACAATGAATTTTTAGGACAAATACTATTGGATTTTAATTTTGGGAAAATGATCAAAAATACCCCTCAACTTTGGTTTATTAGTTGACTATGCTCTTACCGTTAAAATGAAGTTATTCTTATCCCTGCCGTTACTAATTTCATAATTTATGCCCCTATGTTGACGGAAATCCCCAAATCAACTTAAATTGACCCGAATTCATTTAAATAACACATTCCCCATTTTAAACTCATGCCCTGACCCGTCTAAAAACCTAACCCGATAAACATTTAATCTATTTTTCTAACCCATTCTTTCAAAAGATCTCAAATCCCACAAGAAACATTTATAAAGAGTGTTAATTATCTCTAATAAATATATTTAGCAATAAATAAACTATTGTCATTAAAGATCACTTTTAGTGATCCTAGCGTCTCCTATTCATTTGTTTTTGTAGAATTATCAACGAAAATGATCCTAGTCTCATATTCATTTGTACACACGGCCTTCATCCACTATACTATTGAGAAGTAATGGACAAAATAGTAATGATGGGTATCTTTCCTGAATTACCTTATTAATTGTGTTATTAATATATAGTGCTAGTGATTTTATTAGTTCAGACTCCCAATTGTTGTGCACAAAATCACCGTTGGAACACTGTTGCGATGATTTGGGTTCAGTAAAACGTACCGTGCATAATTAAGCTGTGAAATTAATCTTGTTATTCTCTACTGAAGTTCAAATGCTCCTATTGTAATTTTGTTCATATTTTACTGATTTGTTTGCCGACCTATATTTTATTTGAATTATCAGGAATAATTAACATGCTTCCGCCCTTTCGACTACAATCACCAAGCAGGTTTCTAACCTTTGGATCTAAGGATATTAACCAAATCATATCAAGCAACTTTTTCATAATTTACTTTACTTTTTATATACACTAAAATTTTGCCTTCTTGTTGGTTTTCTCAAGTTAATTAATTTACTTATTCAATTTATCCTTTCGTTTAGGAGCTCAATTTGATCAATAAGCTAAGTATTGTGATAAACGGATAAATATTACTCCATTCATTTAAAAAATAATGACCCTTTTTCGAATTCGGGTGAATATAGAATGCTTTTGCACTTGGCTGTCCTTGATTATCATGCTTTTATCGAGCAATATCCAAGTTGATTCTCACCCCTTAATTTTTAAAACCTTTTTGGTGTTGTGATTTTTCAAAGTTTTGGATTCTAATCTTATAAATTATTAGATTTTAAATCAATTATTTGCACACATGCAATGAATTTTTAGAACAAATAATACAGAGTTTGAATTAAAGCTACTTATTCGATAAAAAATATAACGGAAGTACTCTAGCTTTGTCCCTTCATAATTATAATATGACAAAAAACTGCACTTTTAACCCTTGTGTTATTAAGCTAGTCCATGTTAGTCCTACCGTTGCGATAAACGTCGTTTACAATGGAAAAAACTAAGGCTTAAAGCATAGGCAAATTGTGAACTCAATCTTATTATTCTACGCCAAAGTTCAAAGGCACCTATTTAATTCGTTTGTCAACCAGGGCAGATGCACGATAGAAAGGGTCACTAATTTTGGCTCAAACTTCGTATATGTGTTTAAAAATCTACCAAATATATGCAAATATTAAATTTTAATAAAAGATGTACTTTGAGTCTAACTCAATCCCAAACTCTCGCTCATCAAGTAAGATTGTATAGTGAAACCTAACAAGTTATCATGGTTCAAAGTTAGTTTGACAAACCTTGAGCTGCCGCATTGTTCAGTCTTCCCATTGTATTTTTTTTTTCTTGTAATTTTGTTGTGCAAATTTATCGATATTTTAATTCAACTATATGATACAATACAATAACTTGGCGACGTTGTTTCCTTTGGACGACTTTGCTTCGATGCATATTTCCTTTTTCTTTCACTAACTTATAAGTCGTTTCCGACATTAACAATTTGGCCAATTGATTGACTAGCTGGTACGTACTAAAATGGGGCCGAGCATCTTCGTGTTTTTACCGACTTAAATGGCGCCGAGCATCTTTGTATTCACAAGTTAATGGGAAATGATATGATGGATTCTTATACTTGTATCAGTTTGTATTCTGGATCCTTTTACTTAATTATTTATCAACTAAACCCTTAGATTTAATTAAAATGAGACTTTTAAGCTCCGCCAACCATGTGTGTAGCTCATTTTCCTTTATATAAATGACATGTCATATGTTTTTGTGCCATGTCATAATAATTTCATAACTATTTTTTAAAATTATTAACCAAAATTATTTAATAAAAGATAAAATAATAAAATTTTAATTTATTCTTTAAAGTAAAACTCCATACATCTTATTCTCCCCATTTTCATTGTTCCCGGCCAAAATCTACCGGAGAAGCCATCGCCGCCGTCGTCGCCACTTTTGCCGGCGAAATCGCATATACTCTCTCCCTCACCTGTCTTCATCTCCGCCGAACACCATCACCATTTTTCTTTCCTCCTCCAACCTCTACAAAACCAACAACCTAAGCCACCGCACCACTAGATCTAACCAAGAAGTATCAGGTCTAATTCCTAAACATCAATTCCATCCTACTTTATTATGTTTCTTCATCTCGAGAAGTAAATTTAGAGGTTATCTGGTCTAAACGAATATAAGAGAGACATTGCAATGTCTGAATCTACCAATGGAAGCTATGTGAGGTGTAAACACTATATTTCACCTGAATCTACAAAATTGTTCAGTAAAGATGCATTTTCAACATAAATTTTCCATTCTCAGGTAGCCACTATAGGAACAGATCGATCCTTTAAAAGGAAGCATGGAAGAATATGTTACATACTTCACGCTATCTATCAATATTGTTGGTGGTCTCCGGCGTGCACCACCAACGTCGTTTTTCTCTCTCACTCCACTGCGATTCAGTGTGGTCTCTGGCGAGTATCACCAACGCCGCTTTCTCCCTCCACGGTTAATCAGTGGACTCAAAATGTCCCCAAGATCTGATAAATTGATGGTAACAGATTGTGGAGAAGAAGAAAAATGTTAGGACCGAAATAAGCAGGTGTCATGCGAAAGCTAGCAAAGCAAACCTCGAAAGACCACGAGTAAGGAGACAAACGAGAAACACACCAAAAGAGACAGATTTAACGTGGTTCGGTCAATCGACCTACGTCCACAAAGGAGATGAGCAATTCACTATATAAACATGAGAGTACATAGAGAGAAATAACCTCAACCAATTCACTCGGAATACATGGGAGGTTCACACAAGTGATAACGTATCAAGCTTGTGACTCACAAGTTCTCCCCCTAACCAAAACTATCAAAGCCCTTAAGACTACATTGTGAATGCTGATTAAGTTAGAAGGAACAAACCTATATTTATAAAGTCCTAAACCTTTCCTACAAGAAAAGGACTAGTCAAAATATTAAACCTTTTCCTAAAAGAAAAACCTATTTATGGTAAGAAACTCAGGGCAAATAAACCCCAACAAATCTCCCC
>JAJOOO010018731.1:0-14176 GCA_029582685.1 Solanum piurae | reverse complement strand
ATTATTCATTCAAACTATATACATTTCTCGTCCCAAATAATTAATTACTGTCACCCAACTTTATACAGAAATAACAAAACTAATATAAACTCAACAATTTCACATTTAATACCAATTTAAAACACTTGTAATACACTTCGTCAAGAATTCCAATTTTTTTTTACATATTTCTTAACACACTTTTCATACATAATTCATTCGACTTATACTATCAAATAAAATAAATTTTCATAATTTCGTCAATATTATAATTAAATTATTTTTACAGAATAATTAGCACACTTTCATACAAATTTCATTTAATTTATTCTATCAAATTTATTCATAAAATCACATTAAATTTATAATTTCACAAAACAACAACCGTATACAAAAAATTAACATATAAACAAAAAAAACACTATTTTTTTTACATTTCACAACAGTAAAACATAATATGATATCAACAGTTAACAAAATATGACTCCACCTTCAATTAATCAACAGTTTGATCATTTTTGTTTTATTTCGCTATCATTCTAAAATAAACATTAAACAATAATAAATACTAACCCGAATGATCCCATCTTTCACCATGTTTGATTAAAATTTATACGTAGTTGTCCATCACAACAAAATCAAGAATTTTCAAAGATGAAAAAACTTCAATTACTCGAATGTGAGATTTTTTTTGTTGAAAATTGAAGAGAGAAACGTTGAATTTTTTTGTTGCAAATTGAAGAGAGAGAATCGTTGAAAAGAGAAGAAGATAAAATCTGAATTTTTATTTGGATTTTAACTGATTTGAGTGAATTAAGGATACTAAATAATCTTAATTAGTTTAAATCCCTTAATTCGTGCTATTTATTAATTATCTACAATAAATTCAAATTAAATTAACACCACAATTTCAGTTTATTACCTGTTTTCATTAAAAAACATTTTTTTTCATTTTTCTTATATCTCTTTATTTTATTTAAACAACTTTTTTCAATTATTGAAAACATTTTTTTTAAAAAAATTATTTGTTAGAACCTGAAATTTTTAATGTTATAACTTGAAAGTTTAAATCTACTGTTATAGCTTGAAAATATTACTATAATATATGACATATATAAAAATCTTACTACTAAAAATACCCAATCATGGGTTTGGGCCTATTTAAATCCCAATTCTTCTGCTGGACTTTCCCTTTGACCTCGTGGGCCCATTTTCACTGTTGGACCTGTTGACAATTTCCTTGGGCCTATTTTTTAAAACCTTAAGAAAGCCATATACACTGAGTGTATATCAATGTATACATAATGAATTGGAGCCTGAATCCTTGCATTTGTTCACGTATATCTGTGTTTAAACCTGTACGCATGCATTTTTTGCGTGTTTCAGCCTGCAACTCTGAATTTAACCTGTGTATCACTTGTATTTTTTATTGTATGCCACTGTATACATCAAGTATACCAGTGTATACAGCCCCTTTTTCTGGCTTTTCGGAGCTTGAAAATTTGAATTTCAGCCTCTATCTGTTGCCTTCAACCTGTACACCAACTGTTTGGACTCGATAAAGAAATAAGTGGATGTGGGCCTTTACGGCCCATCCGGAATATGGGGGAGAAGATAGGAGTCCAAGCGGACTCGGATAGTATCACATGAAACAAAAGAAAAAAAAGGGATTAGAACTCAAAAATATCACATTACAAAACCGTAGCTCCGAATGATAACAAGATTTACCACTTTAGGGAAAAACAATAATGTATCCAAAGGAAACCAACTAAACACATTTTGAGCAAGCAAAAACCAATCAATTGAGATTAAATAAAGTAGCGACCAGTTGGCAACATATAGTTTACAAATAAAAGGAGTCACTACACCTTGATTAACAAACAAACACATTGTATTAAATATAGTACATCTATACGGCAACTTGACAGTAAAGACAAACAAGGGAAAAGATCAGACAAAAAAAACAAAATTTAGCAAAAAATCATATAAAACTAGAGTCAGGTAGGTACATTATCTCATGAATTATACTAGACGAAACGTGATAATCCATATGTAAGCACGACAGGAAACTCATAATAAAGTAATTAACTTACATAAAGCTAACCACGATAGAAAGCTTAAAAAAAAAGAAAAAGGGAAAGGGTGGGATGCACAAACCACTATACACTAAGGCTTACATATTCTCGCAATCTATTTGGAACTGATTAACGATGGGCATGGAAGTCATAGAAATCATTAGACGGTAAAGAAGGTGGACTCGACCAAAATCAAAGAATAGACATGCCAAATAAGCTAATGACCATGATGAAAACACGAAGCAAAAGAAAAGTTAATAAACTAGAGTAATTGACTAAAAAAAGAAAAGAAAATGCAAACAAACTGCATTAGTTGGCAAGCTTCATGTAAAAAAAATAAAATCATTTATAAGCAGACATGAAGAGGGAGCGCTAAACAACCCATGAATTTACGTTAAATCGGAATAAGCAGAGAATGGGAACAAGTCGTGTATCAGATCACGAAAGCCGAAATCACTCATAGAAGGTGGTTTCAAACTTCACAACTAAATCTCCAACTATCTCAATCATCCAAACGAGACAGTCGGTAAAGAGAAAAGGAATCGCGAACAAATGGAGTCATCAAATCTTCCAAGCAGACTAAACAAACCACAACAAAACGAATAACAAACAACATTGATTTGCAACCGACAATGAGTCAAACATGCTCTCAAACTTTAATATTTCGAACACTATATGCAGTCCAAGATTCAAACAGCCGTCACGTTAAAATAAAAGAGACATAAATCAAAATGAGTATCACCTTTTCGAGGGCAGCGGCACCGAGACAGGATGAGCAGAGGAACGGTAACTTCGCTACCACAACGAGATTCCGATGAGTTTTGCAAGCGGCGAGTACAGAAGAAAATTCTTTTATCGATTCTCGCTTGAGTCTCGCTACTGATTTTTGTATGTATTCTTATATTTATATTTTTTTCGACAACTAAAAATCCCCCCTCCCACAAATGAACAGAAAAAGATGTTATATAGGGAGAAATTAGGGTAAATTTTAGGGGGAAACGGATAGAAATCAGATTCAAAAGGCCAAATTCAAAATTCAAAACTTTAAAACCTTTCACCCTTCCGGCTAAACACCTTTTTTCTTGAGGTTTTGACCCATTCCGAAAGGGGAAAGGGGGAAGGACAGGTGCTGTTGTATTTGTCTGTTTCTGGGTTTCTACTTTTTCTGGAGTTTGGAGTGTACGCTTCTTTGCTGCAATGAAGAAACGCTACAGGGGTATGCTGGTAATGTGTTGCTGTTGAATGTTGGGTTCTTTTTGGGAAAGTAATTGGAATTGGGTTGGATATGAAATGGTTTAAGGGGAAAAGGAGAATTGGAGTGGGCTGGAAGTTTTGGGCTGCTGGAAATTTAGAAGAAAGGCCCAAAATTTTAGTTTTTTTGACATGGCCGAAGGAATTACTAATTTAGCCACAATGAATTGTAATTGGCCACTTGAGATTACGAACTTAATCATATTGAACTCATTTGCAAATTCGGCTAAATATAAATAAGATAAATTAATATAATTAATTTAGGAGCTTCCCATCTTAACAAAATAAAATAATTAATTCAACTATAAACCAATTGATTTTTAAAGTTAACCATAATTTAAACTAAACTAATTTTGATAGAATATTTAAAATAAAATCTTTTTGAGATGATTTCAAATATTTCTGAAACATACCGATTATATCTATAAAACTATATGAAATATATTTGCTATTTATAAATTATGAAAATCGACTAAGATCACTTAAGATGACTTTGAAAGTATTTGAATTTTATAAAACTAATGATTCAAAATCATAACCATAATTTAAACTAAGCTAATTTAACAAAATACTTACTAAAGTTTAAATCTTTTTGAGATGATTTTTGAATAATAAAAAAATATACTAATTACATACATAATTATGTAAAACATAAATATTATCTAAAAACTATAAAAAGTGACAAAACTATTTAAAATAACTCGCAAACTATTTTTTTTTTTTTGAAATTTTATAAAACTAATTACTTTAAATCATTTGAAACTGAAGAAGCTTGAAATGATTAATTTATATTGTGGAGGTCCAAAATTGGGTGTTAACACCCATAACGAAAATGCCACTTCCAGGCATCTTATTTCACTTTTGCAAAAAGACAAGATTTTGGAGTTGTGAAGATATAAAGGAAAAAGTCGATTTAACGACATGCTAATTTGAGCAATTAACCCCAAACGAGGATCTCGTATCTTACAAACTCCACCTTTGATATTAAGTTCATATCCCTTTTCTTGAAGCTGTCCAACACTCAATAAATTTGTCTTCAATGCTGGGACATAAAACACCTCACAATGGTATGAATCGAGTTGTTTTTGGTTGAGACTTGTACCTTCCCTTTACCCATGGCAGAAACCACTGAATTATCTCCAAATCTCACAGTGTCTTGAAACTTTCATCCAACTCTGAGAATGCCTCTTTCTGTCCACACATGTGATTACTGCAGCCGGTATCGAGATACCACAAATGAGTGGAAACTTTCTCGTTGGAAGTATATGCCATCAAAAGTGAAACTTTTTTTTCTTCTTATTCCTTGGTTTCCCCATCTTCCTTTGTCTCTGCAAAGTTAGATCTTCCGCCACGATTCCTATTTATATTGGTACGACACTCAGCTGATCGATAGTGTCCAAATTGATGGCATCGATAGCATTCAACTTGAGTCTTATCTCCTATCTTTTCCTTTTCCAGAGAATCGCCAAAAATCCTCTTCTCCTTTTTATGGTGCAATTTTTTTTCTTTCCATTTGGCTTTCACCTGATCTGTTCCTTTCGAAGACGACACTGCCTTCAATGCTACTTCATCCTTGTCTTGCAGATTTATTTTCTGCTCATGAACCAACAAGGAGCCCTGCAACTCGTCAATAGAAAAAGTGTCAATATCTTTTGATTCTTCAATTGAGCAAACAATATTGTTAAAATATTCCATCATTTAGCGAAGTATTTTCTCAACAATGGTAACATCCTCCAGTCTTTCGCCATGAATTCACATGTTATTTGCGATAGAAAACGTCCTAGAGAAATAATCTGTTACTGATTTACCAACTTGCATACAGACGATCTCGAACTCACCACGGAGTGCTTGAAGCTGCACTCATTTTGTCTTTGTTGTTCCTTGATACTTCTTCTTCATGGAATCCCATATTTTTTTAGAAGTATCTTTGCAAAGAATAATTTTCAGTATTGAGCAATCAATCGCCTAAAAAATGTAATTCTCCGCTTTGAGATCCTTTAACCTTAGACTATCCAACTCTGCCTTTTGTGCTTCTGACGAGGCAGTACCAGTTGCTGGTTCTTGCACGCCAATACTGACCAGTGGCCAAAACTCTTTGGACCTAAAGAAGTTCTCCATCAACATGCTCCAATGGTCGTAATGACCATTGAAGCGCGGAATAGTGGCCTGAACAAAGTTTTCAGACGCCATCTTTTACTGCTGCAAATAGTACTCCAAAAAAGAAAAAAACTTTCTGGCTCGGATACCAAATGACAGAAATCAACAACAGTAAATTGAGAATAAAAGACTCTGCAAGTGCGAAATTTTTCTCTATATTGAATCTCAGCAAAATACTCTGTTACAAGAGTCTTAATAGATGAGAAACTAATAAACAAAACAACACGTTTAATCTCATAGAAAATCTGAAGCTAAAAATTAACTCCACTATTCCTAATTCCTAAAGACTAGGAAACAACTTATTTGACTCCTAAACAAATGCAACAACTAAACCATTACTCCATTAACCTAACTACCAACACTATTGATCTTCTCCTTATGCACGAAAGTTTAAATTGAATAATGATAGCTACGTGAAAATACAAACTAGAGATGTGTTTATTGGCAATTTTTTTAGAGATGATTAAGGAAATTAAGTGGATATTTTGAGATTTATTTTATCCTTATATTTTTCTAAGAGGTTTCTTTTATAAGTCAAAAAAGTTGAATCGTCACTTCAATGTGAAATGATTACATGTGTAGCACTAAAAACACTATCAAATAGTATGTGTATACATTTTGATACTTTATTTTGGAATTGATTGGGAGCAGATTGACACGCAAGGCTTGAGACTGAATGTTTATTTTTTGGAGAGTCATATGAAGGTGTCCAGTTGTAATGTGACCACTCCTGCAGACAGGACTAAAAGGATGCCCGATCACGAGATAGTTTTACACAAGTAGATGTTGAGCATGTCAGGGAACAAGGGAACGACTGTAACACCCCACAACTAGAAAGAGCTAGAATTAGGAAGAGTCATTTTTGGAAAAAATGAAAAATCTGGAAATTTGACAAAATTAAGTTAAGTGTGAGTTTTGGATCAACTTAAAATGACCATAACTCCTAGTTAAGGATGAGTTAGGTGTGCTATAAGATACCGTAGGAAATATCTTTGAATTATCTTTCCAACGCCTCCGAGTTTGCACGATTTTGAGTTCGTATGAGGGAGATATGCCTATTTGAAGTTGGATTGTCTAGATAAGAAAAGTCAAAACCGGATTTTGAAGGGTATTGTGGTCTTTTCACTACCCAATTAAATTATTTCGTTTTTGGTAATTACTTAGGGGTCTAAAATGAATTAGATCAGTTTATTCTTTACCAAATTACGCTAGGGTTTTTGGAGAAAGAAATCAAGAGGAGAAAAGTCAAGTGTTCTTGGAGTTTTCTTGCGGAATCGAAGTCGTTTCGCTAAGGGTTGATCCCTAAGGAGGTATATGAATTCACACAACATTGGGTTCATTCACCCATGTGCCAAACATGTTTAATTCAACATGAATTCTTCCTAAAAAGTTGAAAGTTTTAATGTTCTTGATGTATGTTCTTGAATTTACTTTCGTTCTTGAATTGGGATGAGTTAGAGGAGTTTCTTGAGATTCCAGTGTCGATTATTATAGTTGTTGAGTTAGATTCTTGTGTACATATGTTTTATTAGGAAAATATATTTAGACTGGTTTAAGAGTCGCCACTTAATTTTTGAGAAAAATCAAGAAAACTATTTTTTCAAAAGATTAAAACAGTAAATCTAATGAAAATACTTAAAGGGGGTTCGAGGTTCTTATTAATATTCTAGGAAGGTTTTTAAAGCACCTAGAATATCCACTAATATGGTTATCCGACAATTAATTATTTGGCTAAAATGTTTTAACTTAACTTGAATTTGCAAATTTCATAGTTAGGGCTATTTTAAAGGGAAAAGGGGAAAATAGAAATACTAACTAAGTGAAATACTTTTTACAAAAATTATTCTTTTAAGTCTAATTAAGGGCGATCGATTTTAACTAAATTGATAAAACACAACAGGCGTCTTACGGGGATTTGAACTATTCGACCTTAAGATTAACGACAAACACTAACAAGCAAAACAAACATAGTAAAGTAAAAAGGGAAAGAGGGTTGGACCCAAATCTGGTTTCTGTCCGCCTGGACCAGTATTTGGGCCCATTTTTGTTTTGGGCCTTCAGCCCATTTGAGTTGCCCTGTCCTAGACTAACACAAAGTAATCTTTCTTTCTTTTGGGCCTTAGGCCCAATTTTCCACCTGTCCTAAAAACTAACAAAGTAATATCAAAATTCAATGACAAGGGCTTAGACCCAAAATAACAAAATACAAAAAATGAAAGGTGGGCCTTGACCCAATCTTTCCAATTTTTGATGTGTTGCATATTCTTTCAAGCTCCGGGACCTGTTCGTCTATTTTTATGGCTTGGCTGACTCGATAAAAAATTCCTGAGGCCTTCGCGGCCTATTTTGAGATGTGAGAGGATGGAGGACTTGAGTCCAATTTGGACTCCATACGAAATCACATGTTATAGGAAAAGAAGAGCAAATTAGCCAAATGAAAGAGATATATCACTACTTTAATCAATCTTGGAAAGGAGACACATATGGTTTGCACAAAATAGTTTTGATTAAATCGAGACTGCCTCAACAATGGACTGAAGGCGAATAAAATAATCTAGGCTATATTTAGTTTGTCAAAATATGACTTAATAGTAATAATCTTAAGCTCAAACTTAACAAATAAAAAAAAATCAAGCATTATTTAAAAATAAATAAAAATATCAACAATTATTCCATGCTTATCCAAATATTGAGATCATTTAAGCTCCACTTGCAATATTTAAAGTATAAATAAGACACCAAAACATAACAAAAGTGCCAGTCCACATGCCTCATATATAAATAATAATAATAATAATAATAATAATAATAATAATAGTAATAATAATAAAAGTATCATATGGAATCAATACATTTAAGCTTATAAGAAGAAAATTCCACCGAACTACTGCATTAAAATTTCAAGTAGCAAGACCCACATATGACAAATTTGCATAAATGAATATCACTTTTATCTAGTTAGAGAGGCAGTACCACGTCTATGCGACATTAGGAGGATTGCATACTTTGAACACGAACAAACCGACAAACAAATTAGTGGCAAACGATAAAGCACACTTCATTTTATTTATTTATTTTGACATCAATAGATTAGATGCTCAACACACAACTACTAAGACTACAATCAGCTTGACATTAAATAGGAGTAGAAGAAGTAATAATAACAAAAACAAACTTAGCGTATTCAATCTTTCAAGATTTCGAATAGGAGAAAAATGAGAAAACTAAGTTTCAAACAAATCATGGAAACACGGTCAAATTTAGATAAAGGGAGTTGAAACAAGACTCGATTAAACGGTCTGTGAATGGACTTAAAACGGGACAAAACACAGAGTGAAAACAAAACGAAACTGTTGAACCAAACAGCTTGAACACGACATTTAGGCAACCCTTTCAAAACAATGCTAAGCATGAAAAAACTTGAGACCAAGCAAGCTGTGAACAGAGAAACTAACAGATGGAGGAAAACAAGTTATTGCATTCTTCAAATTAATAAATAACATGATAAACAACTTTCACATCAACAAGCTTGTCGAGATTCTGCTTTATTTTGTACAAGAAATAGCATTAACAGTAAAAATAAATAAATAAACAATAATAATGAAAAAAATAAAATAAAAATTGTAGCAAAGCTCAAACTTAAGAAAGCAGAAAGATCACAACATTGAGCACAAATCCATAGAACTTTAATTCGATATTGCAACTAATTCAATGAAGCGACTAAAAAATATACATCGTATCGAAATATTATAAACCAAACAGCAACTAACAGCCAACTAAACACAAAATAAAGAACTTTTCAAACATTAAGGGATCATTTTGAGATAGAAGAAGGTGATACCTTTTTCGGGGCAGCGAACCGGAACCACGAGCTTGAAAGCGCTTCCACCACTATGAGCCGGTTTTGGTGAGCTTCGAAAAGCAAAAGAGTCTTCCAATCGGAGAAGAAAAACTAAAAATATCCTATCTAGTCTCTATACTCGACACCTATACTAAATACTCGTATGTGACTCGTACTAAATACTCGTATGTGACTCGTACTAAATACTCGTATGTGACTCGTACTAAATACTCGTAGTAATTTAGGGTGTTTTCCTCTTTAGTGCTAGCTCCTTCCTAATATTTTCTCCAACCTTTTTTCCTATTTTTTTTCTCCCAATTTTCTTTTCCCCCTTCTGCTGAAAAAAGAAAAGAACTTAAATAGAGGGAGACTAGGGCTGATTTAGGGAGGAAAACGGGTGAGGAATTGGGTAAATTTTCAAATCGGAATTCAAATTCCTTTCACCAAATCGGCCAAACATCTTTTCTAAAATTTCCACTCCATTCCGCAAAAGGAAAGGAAGAACAACAACTTTGATTGATTCATTGTCCTTAAGGAGCTACGTGGCTCAATCTTGCAGCCGCAAAGACGACCTTCAGACTGCTATCGCCGGATTCCCTGTACAGGAACAGTACTAGACTGAGGCGTAGGTGTA
Source organism: Solanum piurae (assembly GCA_029582685.1). Taxonomy (NCBI): domain Eukaryota; kingdom Viridiplantae; phylum Streptophyta; class Magnoliopsida; order Solanales; family Solanaceae; genus Solanum; species Solanum piurae. The sequence continues at coordinate 4,239 of JAJOOO010018731.1, read as the reverse complement.
CGAGTCATGCAACTAACGCCGTATACACACCGTTTGGTGCCGTTGTTGCTGTTTGTTCTCGCGTGGGGAGAGGGTGAGGTGCGTACATGGTAGTTTTTTGGAATTGTTCACGCGTTGGAGAAGATGGAAAAGCTGTTGTTGGCGTGTTGGACTGCTGCCAGCTATTGTTGACGTTGCTAATTACTTGAGGGATTGAGGAGTGGGCTGGGGAGTGGAGTTAAAGAGAATTGGATTAAAGGGTGGGCTGAGTTGTTGGGACCGATTGAAAGAAAACAAAAATGGGCTGATTTTAAGTGTTGGGCTGCTGAAAAATGCAAAATAAAGGCCCGAAAAGGGTTGGAAATAAAATGAGGACAAGGCTACGATTAACATTATAACCAATTGAGGTTAAAATTTTAACCGGCTTGAAATTGATTTGCGAGTTCGACCAAAAGCTCAACAAGATGAAATTATATAAATTAATTAAGGAGCTTCTTCACAAAAAATAAAATAACTAACTTAGTTATGAACTAATCGATAAGAAAATATAACCCCCACTTTAAATTAAAAATAATTTTAATAGAATATTTAAAATAAAATCTTTTTGAGATGACCTTCAAATATTTATGAAATATACCAATCATATCTATAAAACTACATGAAATATATTTACTATTTATAAGTCATGTAAGTCGACTAAGATCACTTAAAATGACTTTGAAAAATACTTGAATTTTATAAAACTAATTACTCTAAATCATTTGGGAATCAAGAAGCTTGTGAATTAATTCTTCTCGGGGAGGGTCAAAATTGAGTGTCAACAACTGTCCCTCATTTTACTTGGATTGATGCAAGAAATTCGAGAAAAATGAAATTGACTAATCCAATTTTGACCGACCACATATTCACCTTTCGAAAAAGGGATTTTGGTACGGACTTTTGGAATTATGGCCGAACCCCGGAAATGGGTTTCCTACATATCTCAGGCTATATGAGAATTCAGGCCACTTGTAGTTCGATATGCTTGATTTGACGCACGATTTGAAAGCATTCATAAGTCATCCCAATATCATATTGTGAAGAGACCGGAATGCTCAAGAGTAAGATTTACAAGAGAATGTTGGAGTACAGCCGAGTTTTCAACATTGAGCCCTCCTACATATCCTTAAACATTGAGAATCAGGCTGCTTGTAGTTCGACTCTATCAGTTGAAAAGGAAATCTATTATGCGAGATAACCTTTGGTTCTGGAAAAGTGATAAAAAGAATCGAGTTATGAAAAAGAGGCTTGCAACCTCTTAGCCATGAATGTGGAGCTCTTCACATCCATAAGTAAGAACTTACAAGGACATAATTTCCAAACTCTTGGTGTATTGTCACTCAGATTGGAAAGTTGCTTCCGGTAAAGACAAAAAATTTCCGGATGCGAAACTGAAACCGATAAACCTAAAGAAGAACCCACATGCCTTCTGATAGGGGTGTGGTTTGATTGTGGTGGAAGTCACTCCTCTGCTCGCGTCCTAAGAGTTTGGCACTCCTCTTTGGACTATGTCCCAATTCACTGCTAAGAAAAGGTTCCACGTTGTGCTGCATCCTTTTGATGTCGTCCGCACTTGTGGTTTGTTTTGGAGAATTCATCCTTTCGGATGCTTTCGACAAAGACTGAGATAAAACTCATTAGCATAAAAAATGCAATTCAAATAGGAGACAGTGTCTTTACCGTGTTGACACTTAATTGCTCTCCTTGAGCATTTAACGTCAGCTCCATTGGGTTTGACGTAAAGCAAATAAAGCTCGCGTCTCATATTTGCAATATGTTCTTCAATGTACTCTTCTTTTGATGTCAAAGTAATAAAATATGCTGATGTAATATGTTGGCAGTTCTCTTGATGTCGTTGTTGATGGTTCTTTTGATGTCATTTTTGCAAAGAAAAAATGATGCAGTTGATGTTCATCCTCTCGTAATGGGTAAATCTTTATCTTGCGATGCATAACTTTTCTCTTGCTGTGCATGACTTTTCTCTTGCTATGCGTTAATCTCTTTCCCGTGATGCATGACTTTTTTTCGCAATGCATGACTTCTTTTACGCGATGCATGAATCCTTCTCTTGCTATGGATGAATCTCTTTCCGCGATGCATGACTTCTCTTCCGCGATGCATGAATCATTCTCTTGCTATGCATAAATCTCTTTCCCGTGATGCATGACTTTTCTCTTGCTATGCATGGTTTCTTCTTCTTGCTATGCGTAAATCTCTTTTCCGTGATGCATGACTTCTTTTTCGCGATGCATGAATCCTTCTCTTGCTATGCATGAATCTCTTTCCCGCGATGCATGAATCTTCTCCCGCAATGCATGATTTCCTTCTCTTGATGCATAAATCTCTTTTCTCGCGATGCATTAATTTTTTTCCCGCGATGCATGAATTTTCCTCCGCGATGCATGACTTTCTTTCCCGCGAAGCATGGATTTTTCCCGCGATGCATGAATCTTTTGATGATGCCTCACTGATACCGAACGGAGATAATGCTTCACCGAGCAACATAGGTGATCTTCTGGGTATCTTTGGATGGCGGTATCGTCTCAATCGATAATATAAATAAAAAGGACCCTCGGGGTAGTGGTATCATCTCATTTGACAATACGATATAAATGACTCTCCAGGTAGTGATATCGCCTCATTCGACAATATAATATAAATGACCTTCAGGGTAAGAATATTATCATATCTGATAATATAATGCAAATAAACGTCTTCCAGGTATCTTTAGTTGCTGGAAAATAGTAATATTGCTCTCTTTGTGGTTTCATTTGTTCCATCTCCGAACATAGTTGTAATGTTCATTATGATCCTCGCTTTGCTGAGAATTTGAATGAAATAATGCTACTCATATTCCCAATTCTTGGTATAAGAAGCATAAAATATTTCTTGCATCCACAGAAAAATTGTCAATTTGGGGAGCTCTTCGCCCTTTGACTTCTCCATATTTATTGAATGGAAGAAATGTTGATTTTGAGGTAAACCTATAGACCTGCATCCACAGAAAAATTGTTAGTTAAAAAGTGAACCGATCTGTGTCGATCTCTTCGGTTGTCTGCTCCTTGTTTTGCTAACTCCGGTTGATTTCTCCAATCTCCCGCTTCTTGGTAGATAAGACAAAACATTTTTGTGCAAAAATAATTGAAACATGAAAGAAAAGTTTTTAAGGAAAATAATTTTCAAAGTAATGTTTGGAAAAAACCACTGTCAAGTGTCATGTCACGTCGAGCCTAATGAACTTTCGATGAAGCTTTGTTGAAATTTCGAGGCCATCCTCAAAATTTCTGTCCCAGTTAAATATCTTGGCTTATCCTTAACTATCGGTGAGCAAATCACGGAATTTTTGAGATCTTCTCAAAAATTCTGTCCCAGTTGCAAATCTCAAAGTAACTTCAGTCTTGACTTTGTTGGAAAGATCTTTTTCTCGATTTTTTTTGAGTTCCTCTCAAAAATTCTATCTCAGTTTCTATTGTAAAGGAAAAATAGAAATCTTACGGGAGATATAACCGATCCCTTGTGGCGCCTACGTATCCCGTTGAGGCAGGAATCAGGTGAAACGTAGTTCCCCTCTTGGGATTAACAAAATAAGAAAATTTACAAACAAACCGACCGAGGCCGACATAGGTCGCCTACGTACCTCATTCTTGAGAAATCAGGTCGAACGTAGTTCAAATACAAGAAAATATTAAAAGGGAATAAAAAGGGTGACCGAGGCCGACATAGGCCGCCTACGTATCTCATTCTTGAGAATTCAGGTCAGACGTAGTTCATTACATAGGGATATATTTTAAACAAAGTAATTACAATCAAATAGAACAATTACAAGGAAATGACAGAAACGCAAACTGAAATTTTCACACATAATATCTCTTGACAACATCTGAGTTGATCGGATTCGGCCATTCGGTGCCATCCATCTCTGACAGGATCAAGGCACCTCCAGACAACACTTTGCGAACCATGTAGGGTCCTTGCCAATTTGGTGCAAATTTTCCTTTGTACTCATCTTGATGAGGGAAAATGCGTTTGAGAACTAATTGACCAACCTCGAATATTCTGGCTCTTACTTTCTTGTGGAAAGCACGAATCATTCTCTGTTGATACAGTTGACCATGACAAATAGCAACCATTCTCTTCTCATCAATCATTGTTAACTGATCAATCCGCTTGCGAACCCATTCAGCATCACTCAATTCAGCTTCTTGGATGATTCTCAATAAA
>JAJOOO010018730.1:0-12007 GCA_029582685.1 Solanum piurae | reverse complement strand
TCATCAGTGGATTGTGCAATATGTTTGTGCAAGATTGAAGATGGTGAAGAAGTTAGAGAATTAAATTGTGATCATCTTTTTCATAGGGCTTGTTTGGATAGATGGATGAATTGTGGACGTATGACATGTCCATTGTGTAGAAATCATCTAATGAAGCCAAACACAATATACTCAGAGCTTCAACATGAAGTTATCAATTTGAATTTGTTATCAGGTAGATCGAGAGATCGTTGTGAATGGTGGTTAAGGTAAATTTACAACGAAAAAAAAAACGTCACGGAGAGGGTAAAATTGTAAATTTACATGGGAAGCTGGCTATGCATAGTTTTTGAAGTCGGTTCCACCACATTTGATTTATTCAATTTATTTCAGTACTGATGATTTATAATTCTTTGCAAATTAAGGGGGGGGAATTGATATATGAGTTGATTTGATCATTTCACTTTATTGAGAAATTTATATTTTATTTATCAGTATTACTTGGAGAGAAAACTATATTGATTTTGATATTTCATAGTTATATTAATAATTATGATATATTATAACAAAATACAGGATTATATAGCATGCATTAAGGATATATAAAATGAGAGGTCGTTTGAGAGTTTAGTCATGTCCTCCGTTGACCTAATGATGCATATATACTGTAAAATTATGGTGAATGATAGTGTTAAAAGATAGACTTAAAATTACATGTACGAAAGTTTTTTTCAAAGACTTGCAAATTTTTGGAATCAATATAGACTTAACTAAAGATTGGACATAATAATAATAAAAAAAGATTAACACAAGTCATAATTTTACATTTTGACTTTACGTATTCCTATGTTCTACGGAATTTTATTTTTTTATATTTTGACACTCCTTAATAAAAATTCTGGATCCGCCACTATACTGAAAACATGCGGGATCGAAACTAGACCTAATTACCCCATATATATATCACACATTGTAAAGCAATCCAGACAAAAAATAAAAATAAAGAATGTATACATAATATTTTTAGAATAGTGGAGAATAAAAGTGAATGAAGGAAGTATAAATTAATCAAATAACTTCTATTAATTATATTTTTTAAAAGAATAAGTAAAAAGCTAATACTAGAAATCAATAAGAACATAGGAATACGTAAAGTGTTCACAATTAATTGAAGTTATTGCAATTAATTTGAGATTTTTACCTCCTCACAAAGTAAATATAACACTAAAGAATAATATGATTTTCTCATTATATTTAAATAAAAATGATCAAATCAAGTCATTTGCAAAGAGACCACAGTAGAAACCATGGCCAGCTTAATTCCCATCTAGCTAAATTTACAATCTTACTCGTAGCAACAAACTCCTATGTTTCTTTCATTACATTACGATATTTCTAAACAAGTTCCTGGATATAACAAACCTAAAGATTTCCTTCTTACACGGTTTTTTGTAAATTTACCTTAGTCACCATTCACAACGATCTCGTGATCTCCCTTAGGAGAAATCTAAATGGATCACTTATTGATGATGATTAAGCTCAAAGAAAGTTGTGTTTGGCTTAATTAGATGATTTCTACATAATGGACATGTCATACGTCCACAATTCATCCACCTATCCAAACAAGCCCTATGAAAAAAATGGTCACAATTTAATTCTCTAACTTCTTCACCATCTTCAATCTTGCATAAACATATTGCACATTCCACTGATGATTCCTCCAAATTATCGTGTTTGAAACGCGTTACTCTAAGCTCATTATGTTCATGGTCATGAGGTGCATCTTCAGAATTACTAGTGAAATAATTTTAATTATTACAAGAATGAGAGAATGATTGAAAGAGGACAACATTACATGCCCATTTCAATTGACAAATTAAATATGAAATCTATGTAGTTTAGTAATTTTGATTGTGGAAACATTTGTAATGTTGTTTTAAATATGTAGCTCAAAATATATATACTTTGAATGAATATGGACATGGCTAGTGAAGATGGACTCGTTTTTCTTCAATTAAATATGTAGCTCAAAATAATACTTTAGAATGAATAATATGCATACTTAGCTTTATATAATTTGCTAAAAGTTGTGTCTGAAGAATTCATGCTCATGAATTATATATATTATTTGTGATATTTTCTTCTATGGTGTCTGTAGACTCTTTAGTGTATGAAATAGGTCAATGAAACTGTCCTAGCAAATTTGATCAATAAAATATTGAAAGAAGTAACAATAAGGAGTGTGGTAGGATAAATTTTATTCATTTTTGTATTTTTTTTTATCAAGATTTCATCAAATTCAAGCTTTGCAATGAGAGTAATTCAAGTAAAGACGTGAATAGAGATCGACGGAAAGTCACTGATATATACCCTTTGACCAACTAGCTAGTTTATCAACATATCGAAATATTTTAGCAATGTATATGTTGTGTATTGATATGTAAGTATGTAAAATATACACTACATATATATTTTGTACATACTTTTATAAATTATATAATCAAATGATTTCAACCCGTAATTATTTCAATATATAAATTCATTTGTTAGTAGATTGATTTCAAGTAGGTGTGGCAAATGTAGCCCATTTTCAATGGTCGGATGAATTAGAATGTAGTCTAAATTGATCAACGAAAACAATTGTCATAATATTTTTTAAGAAGGAAAGTAACATATTTAGCGTGTTAATGAGTGTTCATTTATTAAATAAGCCTATTTTAATCTGTCACATTCAATCCAACTCGTTAATTTAATACTTGAAGTCTATATATCAAATGGTTATAAAAGAAAATGAGAAGCTAAGTGAACTCATTTATGATATAAAACTAGGTTAACCATCACTAAATATATTTTTATAGCATAGTCTACATAGCTAGACAAAAAGCAACAATATCATGATGTTTATATTATAAAATATTAAACTATATCTTAGTCCATATAGCACGCTATTTGTCTGATAGTAGCACTTATTTTAATTCATCATCAACCGCCAAAGAATTTTAGCATAAGATGTTAATTAATAAATTTAGGTTAGATGAATTTGAATTCTCTTTTGGCAAATTGATCATTTATAATAATTATTTAATTTTATATGATTGTACATATGTACCAATCATATTGTATTGTGAATATATATATTGGACCTTAGTGGTATGAACATTTAAATACCATATAACATTTCTAATGTTTTTCTTGTATTTTCTTGTATTGTGTGTGTAGTAGATTTTTTTTAAAATAATAATAATTGTGGTTCCATACTTCAACTGTCAGAAATAGGTCAACAAAATTGTACTAGCAATTGGATTTAAAAAAGAAAAAAATTTAAAAAAAAATTGGATTTAAAATTTTAAAAAAGGAAGTGTAGCAACTATCCCAAAAAAAAAAAAATCGAAACTAACCACTTTGTATTACTGTATTAAAGAATTAACAACTATATTTTAGTTTGAGCAAGAAAGTGAGTGAGTTGATAGTGAATGTAATTTATTCACCTTTATTAGATGTTTTAGTTTTGAACCCTTGAAATGAAGAAAGTCGTCGTAGAGAGTACTTTTTTATTAAATCATTATTAGAAAATCGTTAATAAATATCTCATAAAAAATTGATATTTATTTGATGATGAATTAATTTATATTTATGATGTCGAAGTTGAATTAGTCTGACAGATTAATACATATGTCTGGAATATCAATTATTATGACAAAAGTTTTTTTTTTTTTTTTTTTTTTCACCTGGTTTCTGGTACCTGCATTAGAACTTGATTATTTTGGGTTTGCTCAGTGGGGCCCCATTCAGAAGGAAGCACTCCCTATCAAATTTTTCCAAACCCAAGAGTTCAAGACTTAAATTTGGGACTTGAACCTGAGACCTCTTATTAAGAGAGGAGCAACCTCATCCGTTGCACCATATCCGTTGACGGTTATTATAAGAAATTAAAGTTGAGTGAACTAAACTTTATGATTTGATAACTTTACACATGCATAATGCTCACTATATAGTGGTTAAATTATTTTAGTAGCGTAGCCCACAAAGTAAGATTTATACAACGAATAATGAGTCTTTTAATTTATATCATCGCCATTTACATTAATTAATCCTATCAACCATGTTATGATTTTTATATTACAAAAAAATTATGTACTAGCTTAGTTCATAGAGGAAACTATTTTCAAATAGTAGTAAAAAGAACATTATTTATCTTTGTTAGATGAACTTAAATTCTTCTTTAGCAAAATCGTGTGTTAAATTGTTAAATGGATCATTACAAAATAAAAATATTGTAATTTATAATTTCTTTTATCAAAAAAATAATAATCATAACTAGTCATTGGGAAAAGTTGAATCGAAAGGTACTTAAATCGTGGTTAATATGTCTAATTAAATTTATATTAGGCGAATTTGAAATATGTTTTTAGCAAAATAGTGAGTTAAATTATGTATTAAATCGGGAAAATCATCATTGATTACCTATTTAATTAGTTCTAGTTAATTATACCATAGATTAAAGGGGGGAAATCCTCATGATACTTACTTAAACCATACATGAGCTTAATTAAGTATGTTTTCCCAATGCCATCGGAGACAAAGCACCACAAGGATGTCGTGATGCTTAATTAATCAGATGTCTTCGATTTGAGCTATATTAATAAAGAACGACTATATTAAAAATATAGCGTAACATTGAAATAAGATTCCTCATTAAAAATGAAATGATTGAATCAAGTCAAATGTATTCATCATTTCCTCAATTTTCAAAGAGTTCATCACAAAAATAAATCAAATAAATAAAACCAATGCCAAAACCAACCCCCAAAACTATAAAAACCAAACTTTCATGTGTACAACAATTATTTACAACTATACCCTTTCCGCGCCTCTTTGATATATTTACCTTAGCCACCATTCACAACGATCTCTCGATCTTCCTGATAACAAATTCAAATTTATCACTTCATGTTGAAGCTCTGAGTAAATTGTGTTTGGCTTAAGTAGATGATTTCTACACAATGGACATGTCATACGTCCATAATTCATCCACCTATCCAAACAAGCCCTATGAAAAAGATGATCACAATTTAATTCTCTAACTTCTTCACCATTTTCAATCTTGCATAAACATATTGCACATTCCACTGATGATTCCTCCAAATTATCGCGCTCAAAACGCGTTACTTTATGTTCATGGTCATGAGGTGCACCTTCAGAATTATTAGTGAAATAATTGTAATTACTACAAGAACGAGAGAAAGATTGAAAGAGGACAACATTCCATGCCCATTTCAATTGTAAAAATATGAAATCTATGTAGTTTAGTATCTTTGATTGTGGAAACATTTTTAATGTTATTTTAAATATGTAGCTCAAAATTATAGTGAAAATGAAGAAGGACATGGCTAATGAAGATGGACTCATATTTTTATTTTATTTTTATTTTATTTTTTTGGTGATTTTTGGTTTTGAGATTTTGATGTAAGGGAATAATGTGGACACTTAGCTTTATATAGAGTTTTTTTTAAAGGTATAGTTGATGTTATAATAAAATAAAATATTTACTAATTGTTTCAAATTAAACATATGTTATAAATTGTACACAAAATTTGAATGTAGGGTGAGCTGATTGACTTACAACTAGAAAATAATAAAGCATGGGGCGCCATCTTTGTTGTCAAGAAGGAGTGATTAGTTTTATTATTATTATAATTATAATTGTATTAAAAACATAGAAATTCACACCCGTATATAAATTAAGATCGTTAGAATGTATATGGCGGGATGAATGAAATTTCTCTGTTTTTATTGAGTTTCGAAATTTAGAATGACTTTTTTTTATATAGGAAACATGTTTTTCTCTTTGATGGATCATTCGTTACATGTATAGTCGAGCAAATGTGGTTATTGAGTGATTATACAAAGAAAACATGTTTATATACATTTTTAAAAATAGTTTAAATAGTTCATCAATATTAAAGAAGACTAATTTTTAGTTTTCGTGGAGTAAAATTCAATCTTCAAATATTTCAATGATCACTTTAGTAAATTTTGTCCCTTAGTCATCAGTTATGAATAAATAAATAAATACTTATAAAATTATTTGACAATTATGTATTTAATTTTGATCTTCTTTTACCAGCACATGATGAGCAGCACAGCTATTTTGAAAAAGGGTGAAATAAAAGGATTAGAAAAAGAAAAACAATAGAAGCCCAACATGTTTAAGTTCAACTTACAATATGTATATATATTATATATAATATGTAAAAAAAAAAAAAAAAAAAAAAAGAGTATGGACTGATAACTGAAAAAAATATGATGAGTCATATATGTTATAGTTGGTTCAATTGTATTGATTGTTTATAAAAAAAAAAAAGTTTATATAGAACTTAGCTAGTGTAATGTAAACTTAATTCTAAAAATGAAAAGAGAATTGGAAAAAGAATAGGGTACTAGGATAAAGACGAGTCAAAACTCAATGTTGCATTTGTGGACCATAATATATATATATATATTTTTTTTATGTTATACATATAAGCTTATATAGAAACTAGTGGAAAAAAGAGAGGAAGTATTGAAAACAAGCATCCGACTCCGATGGTGAGTTACTTTAGTGTTTTGACTTTTGACAGTGATGGAATACTTGCGGCTCAACTTTTGGAGCAAAGACTTTTTTGTACTTGTGGTTCAACACTTGGAGCGAAAACTTGTTTCTATGCGGAAGACTTGTCGATCACCACTTAAGAGCAAGGATTATCTATGTATTTCTATGTGTCTTCTTCTTTTTCTTCCTCCTTTCTTTTGGTCTTATGAAGACCTCTTTATATAAGCTTGAGCTAGGGTTTTAGGGGTGTTTTCGTCCAAGCAATTTTGGTCCTTGGGCTTGAAGAACATGAGTTGGGCTCGTCTTGTCAACTTAATGGACGGACCCAAATGTAATTTGGACTTGATTTAAGTCATATAATTTTGACTTAAATATTAATCCGACTTTATTAACCAGTAATTTGACTTGGTCAACGTATCTTGAATTTAAAATTTAATCCAAATTTGGTATGGATTTATCAATAAAATTCCACTGTCTACAGTATGTTCAACAAGTTTGGTAACAATCATAGTCCAATCCCAAAATTTGAAGTTCTAGATTCCTTTTTCAAAATTTATTTTACAAGATATAAATTGGCCCATTCTCCCAAAGTTTCATTTTAGCATCTCACTTTCATTTCCACGAGTGTTGTTTGATGGGGAAAAATAATTGAAGGTGAAGTTGTGTCTGGTCATGAAAATATAATCATTGTTTTGTGAATGAATTTTTTTAAAACTTTGAATTAATTTGATGTTTGAAACTGAAATAATAGATCAATTTTAAGATATTACTATTAATTAGAATAAATCTATGGTAAAGGGATCCGAATAAGTTACCATTTGAATGGGAAAAAAAAATCTACAAGAGTCTTCCACATAACTAAAATAACATTTGTAAATATCACAATCAATCAAACTGCAATATATTAACAAAATTAGTTATGGATCAAGCACATTAATAATATAGGTCTGTAAAATGAATGATTTATTAGAGACCCCAAGAAAAAAAGATGAATTGATAAGCATAGATGAAAATAAAATTGTCTAAAGGGAGATGAAACCTTCATGGACGAGAAGACCAAACATGAGAGTTACAAGACCCGTTGTTATGCATTGTGTTGGTGTCATCCATGTTTGCGAATATGCTCCAAGCGTAAATGTCGCCCCAACTATTCCGATCAAGAATGAGATCATGTTCCGATTCATGGCTTTTTTGTTTTATGATCTAGTAATTCTTTGCAATTAGTATTACTATCGTTGAATAAATAGAGACAACTCTCTCAAGGGCCAAAGTCAACTCCACCTTGGGGACACCAATACGTTTTTGTTTAGGAGTCAAGTAATATGAAACGGAGGGAGCTATATTTGTCATTTCACTTATAACATAATTTCTTACATTTTCTATTGATATTTGATATGAGTTAGGTACGCAAATGAGGAAATTTCTACGTGTTTATATTAGTAATATCTCTTGATTGGTATTAGGATATCTCTTGATTGATTTTCCATATCTTAGTATCTCATTAGTGATTTAGTTTCTATTATAATTAGGTGAAGATCACAATCCTTTAGTAGTTGATTCTTTCCTTATTTGTAGTTTGCTCTCTTGTATAAATACACATACATATTAATAAAATAATACACTTCTCTCCAGCAGTAAAGCTCATATGATATCAAGAGCCTAAAAGCTTAACAGCGTTTTTTTTTTTTCCTGTGAGAATTTGTGTCTTTTTCCGCTGCCACTAACAATGGTTTCAACCAATGCCTCCACTGAGAACACCCCAGCCACATCTTCTCCTGTATCTGTACCAAATTCTCCCACAATTCTCACCATGAATAGCAATGAACAGTTGATCAATATCAATGTTGTTGCTCAGGCACCTCTAAAGCTCGACAATACAAACTACCAATCATGGAGATACCAGTGGGAAACCATCCTCACTACATATGATTTTCTCCATTTTATTGAAGAACATGTTGAAGTTCTAATTTGATTGGAGGCATTTTCTGGATGAAATGTAATAAACATTATCCATTAGATTAATAAGTAATTAGATATTTCTAATTTGATATTAGTAAAAATAAAGAGGCAGTAATTTTTCATTCCGATGTTAACAGAAGGAGGCTCTTTTAAAGTTTGTTCTTCTGTACGTGATAGCTTATTTGGTTGGTTGCAAGACATTTCTTCACAAGCTTTTCTCCACAAAGTATCTGCATTTGAAATACTAAATTTGTTAAACAGTGTAGGCACACAACCAACAATACTAAAGGATATAAAAATTTAGATTCCTAAAGAATCCTCAAAACATGTCTATTGAACAGTTAAATACATCGCAAATCTCCAAGTTAAAATCTCAGATAGCACTCTTATGCAGGGCTGGCAGCTCATATCTCCAATAGGGCTTTGCAATTCAGATGCAATTGGTACTTCAAGCTTGCTCTATACAGCCATGATTATGTGCCTTTGATGGGTCCACCTCCTCAACGCAGCTCTAGTTACAGAGCAGCTAGTCGGGGTTTTTTTCCCAGTACAATTATATTCTTTGTTTCTCCTTTAATGGAGGGTCAGTTCATTTCAGACTAATAATTGATAGGCACTGATGGACCGGGCGCTATGAAGCTCATCTATGGGATAAAAATTGTTGGAATGAAACACAGAACGAAAAAGGTATACAGGGTTCATAATTTTTTGTTTAGTGATCTATTTCAGTTAATATTAGATATGAAGCCTGTGTATTTTGCTAGCACCCAAGCTACACAAATCAATCTATATGATTTTTGCTGGCACCATTTTAGAAAGCCTTTTTTTTTTATAAATAAGATCAACCAAAATGTTCTCTTTGCTTAATTGCAAGCACGAAATAACCCCCAAAAATTGTGGGACACAAACAAATTCAAAATATATTGCAAAATGAAATTAAACTATGCACAAGCCAGCGATGACCATAATATTTGGCGGATTACAGAAAGCGGAACATAAACAACTTACCTGAGCTAGTAGCCGCCGAAGTGAGGGCAGACGTTTGAAGAGGAAGATGTTAGATTCAGTGAAGAACGCAAGTTGTAACTTCGCTAAAAAGCAGAGGGAATTGGAGAGGAAGAGGAGAGAATAGCGGTGGAAATGGAGGTGTGTGGCAGTGCTTCACATGGAAGAAGGCGATAAGGTTGAGGCAGCAGAAAGATAAACATGTGACGGTGAAATGTCCAGAATAGCCCTCGAGTTTCATGTTAATTTCAGGGAAGCACACGTGTTGACGCAGAGGCTTGTGCTATTCGCTCTTCTTATATAGTATAAGTATGTAGTAAAGTAAAGTAATATGTGAAGAGAAGGGCAGTTTCAAAAATATTACTATATTCACCATTAAGTAGAACTTCAATTTTATAGGTAACAAATCTTTTGTATTTTGTTAAGTGGACATAGTTGAATGAAACACTAATTTGTTAAGAAGAAATGATTTGTTGATAGGTTCTTTCCTTTTGCCATAGTTGAATGAAGACTTGTTTAAATATTCATGTTAGTTTATAGTTGAGAAACAAATCTCTCCTCAATTGAGTAGTATTATCTAGACTAATATGGCAAAAATTAATGTTCAACTCAACAATTATGTTGTGAATGTCATCAATATATCCTCGAAAAAAATCTTGGTAAATAATACTCCAAGGTTAGCAACGGGTAGCAGAGAATCCACCTGTGCTTCTCTCTCAATCGAAGATTATCACCGACGAAATCCCATTATCTGCTTCCTCGTACTTCATTTTCTATCACATGTTAAATATGAGTGAATACCTTCAATGTAGTGGTGTGCAATTTGGCGGTGGGTCAAGAGGGGAAATTAACATTGATGGATACCAATGTAGTTTTGGGGATAGTGGACAAATTTAAATAAATTGGATAGTGGGTATTATTTATTTATTTGGGTGGGTTTTTTTTAATTTTTGGTAGAAATTTTTTTAAAAAAATTGGGTTGGCGAATAGAATTAAGACACGTGTATCACCGTTAATATAAAGGGTATATACAATATAAAATTTGAACGATAAGGTCATTCATGTATTGAAAGTATAACAAAGGCATACAGTCATGCGCATACCATTTACAATAATTCGAGGTAAATTTATCATTTTTTCCCCTAATCATAAGTTATGTCAGTGTTTAAAGTAAAATCCCAGCCGACATATTATTAGTAGATTTCAACATCTATAATAGTATATATATATATATGCAGGATATAGATAAGATTTAATGGGGAGAATAAATGAATGGGTCCACTGATAGTCTAATTATATTGACACCTCTATAAGGGTGAGCCTGATCAAATAGCTATTTCCAACTGTATATATAGCAAACGTCAACTTCATTGACTTTTATGTATATTCACTTCTTTATATTTTCAATATGCTTAATGGAAATTTTGATTTTGATAAAGACAAGTCAAACTCAATGTTGTATTCATGGACCATAACATATTTTATATACTACGAGTAGTATGTATAAGCTTGAAATTATATTATATATATAGTAGTTTTATCATAAATACTAGTTTAAGAGATTACTTTATGAATAAGTGAAAAATAGATCTGTATGAGTTGTTTTATTTTGAAGTAAAACCCTAGTCGATATATTTATTATTCGTGAATTTCAACACTTATAATACTTTCTCTGTTTCAATTTATGTGGCACATTTCGAATTTTGATATTCAAACAAGTCTATCTTTGACTGTAAATTTTTCCTATATTTTTTAAATATTTTGAATTATCAATTATTGAGACTTACATTACTTTTTATGTAGTTTACAAATATATAAATTTCATTTTAAAAAATTTGAAAATTTCACGAGCAAATTCTCAATCAAACTTAAATTGTTTGACTCTCAAAAAGCGAAATGTGTCACATAAATTGAGACATGGGGAATAGTATATTTACAGGATATAGATAGGATTTAGGGAAGAACAAATGGATGGGCCGACGGGTTAATTGACACTCCTTTAAGGATGAATCTGATCAGATAGCTATTTCCAACTGTATATATATATATAATAAATGTCACCTTCTTTATATTTCGTTTAATGAAAATTTTGATTTTAATATTAATATTTATGATAAAGTAAAGCCAATAGAAAAATGACATTTATTAGTAGGAAATTTCAAATACTTCATTTTCAGTTTAACTAGTAAACTTAATCGCGCTTCGCGCGGTTATAATAACTCGTTAAATTCACTAAATAACTTTATAGAATAATTGACTACTTAAAATATTCTATATATATTTTGTAGTGTCATCCTAATGGCTAAATATTTCAAATTTCAGGTTTTAATTAAATTTATTTAATATTTAAGTTTTATATCTTTTAATTTTAAATCGCTTAAGATCGAGTCTTTTATCTTCTGAAAATATTTTTTATATCTTCCTTATTTTTGTAACAAAAATAAAATTTGATTCAATAAGTTGAACTCTTTA
>JAJOOO010018728.1:0-12543 GCA_029582685.1 Solanum piurae | reverse complement strand
TTTTCGTTTCCCGTCATTCTGGTTTGATTCAGAAGCTTCTTCTACAGCTTCGTAGTCCTTGTTTATCTTCTACGCAGATCAATCCTCACGATCAGGCTTTGATACCATGTTAACTTCTTCTTCTAAAACAATATGATGTTCATGTGGAGAGCATTTGAGATTGAAAGAGAAAAGAAGATATTTTTTATATATCAGAAATGTGAATTACATGTGCCTTTTATAGAGTCAGCTACAGTGTATTGTTATAACTAACTTGCTACAGTGAAGTTAGTTATAACTAACTTCTGTCAACTAACTAACGTTATCCTTCTCTAATCACCAATTAATCTTCTATTTATTTAATAAATGTCTTATTAAAAAAAGTGTTATTGTTCAATGGAATAATGATGTATTTTCTGTAAGAGTTAAGTTTAGTTAATTGATAATTTATTCGTCTATCCTATTTATGTTGATTACCTAAGCAGAAGTTTATAGGTTAGTCCCCAATCATGTGCATATTTTGGCACTTCACGAGGGAAACAAAGAATAACATATATTGAGTTCGAGGAAGACATGAAAAATAATTACAACCGAGGCTGGAGTAAGAGTGTTGCCTATGCTCTATAGTTATCGTAAATTTAGCACAAATGTTATAATTATGATTATAAATAGAAAAATAGATCAAGGAGATAGTAAGTTATATTTTTTAAAATTTAGAATTCATAAATTCAAAATTCAAAATTCTAAGTTCACTCGAAGTCGAAGACATGCATGATATGCATCTGACTTAATATTACAACAACAACTGAAATCTTGAAGCAACATGAGAAATAAACATAGTAGTATAAAGTAGAGAGAATCTCTCATTCTCTGTATATTTCTTGCAAAATTAAACAGTAAGAGTAAACCTCTGTTCCATTGGATAAACAATCATATTCTCCCTCCTTCTTAGATAGTTCCAAATTGGTTCACCACTCATTCTCCTTCTCTGAAAATACGATTCTTCTTCGAATTTTTGTATAATTTTCTCGAAAATCCAAAGTAACATTTCGCCTCCAGAAAGCAGAAAACAGAGGAAATACAGAAGAGGGGAATCGGGAAGAGAACAGAGGCAGTGGAAGCCAAAGATAGAGAACTAAAGAAAACCATAACATGGTGTACCAGATCGGAGAATTTTCTGTACATATAATGACGAGAAAATTTCAGCTTAATAGCGTATATTAAACAGTATAGGAGCAAAGAAGTGACAGAAGCTCTCATGGTTTTCGGATGAGTCGAAAAAGGATCAGTGTTGTTATTGCCTTGATATTTTAGCTGAAGAAAATTAAGGAGAATAGTGAAGAAGAATCCAAAAACTGTGAGGGAACAAGTTGTGGTGCTCTGTTCCTGGTACATATAGAAAATGTAGGATTGTGTAGCCATGAAAGTGGAATATGCTTGGTACAAAAATAGGCCAATTCTTGAATTATTAGCCATTGTAAAAATTGAAGTTATGAGACAAAGATGAAATAAAAGGGAGTGATGATGAAGATACAATTAGCAGTTGATTTAATGTGTGTATATATATATAGAGAGAGAAGCACATTGTCAAAATTTGGTGTCAATAAATATTTTTATATCGACATTTACATCTTATGGTTATATTGACGAAAAAAAAGATTTTAATTGGGGTATTTTGAGGGTCAGAAGGTTCAAAAAGAATGAAGTTGTCAACATACTACTCCTAACATTAGTGTGTACTCTTTTTTCAACATCCAATTATATGAAATTTCTTTCTTTTTTCTTTGTTTTTTCATCCGGCAGTGATGTCGGATTATTTTAAATTCACGTCCCGTAGGGCTCCATTCAAGGGGAAGCGCAGTTTACTAAGATTTTTTTCATATTCAGACTCAAAACCTAGACCTTCTTATTAAGGAAGAAACAATCTCATCTCATATCTGTAGTAGGTGATAATTTTATGAAATTTCATGTACTAGACAATTGAAAAATTGCAGCCAGTGTTAGTAGGGGTTGAGCATTTGGTATTCGGTTCAATAAGCTCAAAGTTTGATTTAATTCAATAATTGATAATTGAAAGTAGATATTAAATATAAAAAAATTTAAGCTTGGTATAGTAAATCAAACAGTGTTGAAGAAAAAATAAATCAATAGTCCAATATTTTACATGTTAGCTTTTAGAAATGTCACGTATAGATGGTAGATCTCGACTTTCAAGCCTTCATATTATGAATTGGTGGTATAGATCAATCAAAACATGCAGTCACATAAATTAATATGGATGGGACTATCAAACTTATATCGTGTGGTAAAAGTTTAGTGAAAAGACCTATTACTCGGAGCGCAATCTTTGAATAGAGCCTTATCCCACCCAAATCTAAATTAGTCCAACTTTAATAGATTGTACTACACATGTGCAAAACAAAAAATAAAAGGCTTACTAGCTACTACTATTAATATAATACTATTGAACGGGACTTGATCCTCCTCCTTTCTTTTTTTTATTTTTATTTTATTTTTAGATTTCATGAGAAGATATAAAGGTTATAAAGGTTAAAAGGATCATTAAGTTCAGTTTGTACAGCACATGTTGTCAACCACTATACATAATCACAAAACTTGAGCCTTTTTTTATTTTATATTTTATTTGGATGTGGATAGAGAGAGAAAATAAATAAATTGGGAAGTTCTGTTTAGAAATTAAATTAAGAAAGTTTTTCCATTGCAAATGTTGAATTTCTTGGTTGTGCAAGTTTCTCAATTTGTAGTTAATTTCTCTAGTTTATTCCATAACTGACCTTGTCATATGTATTACAATTATGGGAAAGGAAATCTCCCTAACATATCCCAAATGATTCAAAAATGCCCTCCTTTAAAATCCAGCCCAACGACCCAACCCATCTATTCTACAAAAACTCAAACCCACCCACAAACCCGTTTACATATTAACCTAACATATCCTTGAACTCCATTTTAGCACGATTCTCAGCCCTTTTTTGTAGCAGCCACCGAGGATGGATAATGCCAACCTTTTCCAAGATGGTGCCTGGTGGTTCTGATTTTGTTATACTTATCCGTTGTGCTGAGCTTGATAAGCATCATTAAGGCAAATTCATGATTATTGTACTTGTCTGTAGAGCCATCAACATAACAACTTCTTGCATTGTTAACAACTTCAACTATCTTATTATAGAAATAAGCTACGTCTTTGCTGATATCCGATACAAACATTTCAAAGGCTATATGCTTGAAATCCTCTGCTAGCTGCAGCTCTGCCTTACCATGATGCCCTCCATTCAAGTTTCTAATGAGGAATTTGAATTCTAAACAAGTAAAGTTTCAAGATAGCTTCTTCAATATATGCCAAACAAATTGAATTCAAGAACTTGCTTACAATAGAACTAGAAAACCTGCAGAATCTCCATCCGTTATTGATCAAAATCAAGTTTGTAGTGCAGCCATGTGCAAAAACATAGAGAAGAAATTGATTGTTCCAAACATTGTAGTTCTTCGATCTTCTTCTTCTTGCAATTAACTAGAGAATGGAGAACAAATGAACTGAAGGAGAAGAAAGAAGAGAACTAGAGCTAATGGAAACAAAAGACCCAAAAATGATCAGCCTATCGGGACAGATTTTTCGAAATTAGTTTTTAGACTAAGTGGGTCATATATTTTGAAATGTGTAAAGAAAATCCATGTCACATTTGCCATGTCAGCAGGCGGTTAAAAAAGGGTAATTTTAAACCTTAAAAAAACGTTGAGGGCATTTTTAAACCAAAAGATGAATGGAGGAATTTTTGAATCATTTAAAATACGTAGATGACATTTTTAACCCTTTTCCCTACAATTATTATCACTTGGCCAAAAGTTGTTATCTTTTAATTTGTGATTCCATGACAATGTGATATTGAACCTTTTCTTCTTGTTTTTTTTAATAATTATTTCTCCAAACACGTTTATGTTATTGGTAAAATATTTTTTTCATGACTGAACACAAACTTACTAGGGAAAAGATATGATTTATCCTTCTAATTACCTAGGTTTAACTTCTGTTTCAATTTAATAATTCTATTTCCTCTTTTAATCCGTTTTAAAAGAAGGAATCTCTTAAAGTTTGACGTGGCATATGGTGACGTAGGGTGAGTTTGCTGAGTTTTGATTGTGACTGCTGAATTTTCACCTTTTTTCATTTTTGCTTTTCAGAAGAATCTAAAAGTTTTATTCCTTTAAAATTATTTCATTCAAAATCAAAATATTCCAATTATTTGTATATATATATTTTTATATTTTTTATTCATTAATTGGTATATCTTGTAAGTTTTATTAAATTTCATTTAAAAATTTATCCTTCATCTTTAGACTAATTAGTAACATTTGTTGTTTTATTTTATATATTAATTAATATTAATATTTTATGTTTTATGTATATTATTTTCAACGCGAACCCAAGAATCTACTGATTCTTTAGTCCAATTTTTTAAAATTTATTTTCCTTCCTGTTTTAGCCGCTAAGCCAAACAAGTTCTGAAAATCCATTTGATCATGAGAAGTTTTCACTTTTTTATTAGAATGTTTTTTACTTTATTTAAAATTAGTGTTTATCAAAATTTAAATTCTATTTTTCACTTTTTTCATTAGTGTTGAAGTAATTCTTGAATAAATTAGAAAATGAAAATAATCCCGATGGTTCAGTTCAAAGTTTACTATTAAGAAAATATGATGGAAAATTGCAAAGAACCACCAAAAATTCATGTTGATTACTTAACAAGTAGTTTATAGGTTAGTCCCAATCAGGGGCAGGGTAGGTATTCGGACGAATTATATTTGTGTTTCTGATTTTGTATGTGTTAAGAAAGAAAGATCGAAACAATTAATTATATTGTTGGTAGAAAGTATTATATTATTATTATCATTATATATTCAATCCCAATCAATATAATAATTTGTTGATCTTTATATTTTTATCCTTGTAAATAATTGAAATCTGACCTTTTATACTTTTACAAAGAATTAAGGAGATTAGGGTGTAAATTATTAAAAATGACAGTATGACAGTGTAAGGTGTAATTCCCAAAAGAGAATATAAAGAGTGCAAATTGCAAATTACTCAAAAACAGGAGTACAATGTAAACATTAAGTTAATGGGCAGGCCCAACTCACGTGGGCTTAGATTTTGTCGGTCTAAAATCTAGCTGAACCGCAAGTCCCCAATCATTTGAACGGTATTATCACAAGGGAAAATTAGACGGTTAAGCAAATTTATACTACTTAATTACTCATCATAATTATAGTTTGCTATAATACCACTCGCGACTAACAATATGCATTAAGTACGTGGGTTGACTTCGAGTTTGTATATGTATAATTCGCTAAAATATACAAATACATATGTATAATATACAATTATCTAACTGATATACGTATACAATTCACCTCTCTGCCCTCTCTCGCTCGCCTCTCTCCTCCCTCTCCCAATCTCGCTCGCCTCACTCCTCCCTCTCCCAATCTCGCTTGCCATATATACAAATGCATATGTGTAATACAATTATCAAACCGATATACATATATATTTCACCTCTCCCCCACTCTCTGCCTTCTCTCGTTCGCCTCTCTCCTCCCTCTCCCAATCTCGCTCGCCTCTCTCCTTCCTCTCCCAATCTCGCTTGCCATATATACAAATACATATGTATAATATACAATTATCTAACCGATATACATATACAATTCACATCTCTCCCACTCTCTGCCCTCTCTCGCTCGCCTATCTCCTCTCTCTCTCCCAATCTCACTCTCCTCTCTCCTCCCTATAACATGTAGCTACGAATTATAGTTATCAAACTATAGCTATGGAGCGTAATTAGGCTATTTTTGAAGGGCTATATGCTAAAGTTCATTTTATCACAAATCGAATCACAAATTACAAAACATTCACATGCCTAATAGAAAAGTAGTTACTAAAATTGAGAAAGTGTAACTAAACAGTCTCTCTACTTGTACAAAAAAAGGAATAAAAGATCTACACATACAATACCTTCTTTAAATTTCATATGTGAAATTATACTTGATATGTTAGCGTCGTTATTGATTTATTAAATAATTCAGGAATTTATGATAAAGCCGATATAACTGTGCTTTGAGAAGTGTTCTGTTTAACAACTAGAAAGGGATATGATCAATTAATAAAACCTAAAGAAAAACCAAGTGTTCTTTTGTGCTATGGTAAAAAAAATATTTCTTCCTTATTTGTGGTGGAAAAAAAAGTTTTAAGTGTTTAGATAAGAAAATACTTCTACTACTTGTTAAAAGATTTGGAAGGAGAGACCCCTTGTGCCGTCAGCCAGGTTTTAAACACTGTTCTAAAAAGGTTGCAAACTAAAGTCATTTCTAATCCTCTTTTATTAGACAGTGGGGTCATGTATTAGTGATTGTTTTGCAAACTAAAGTCGTTTTCTAATCCTCAAAAGAAGATAACTATGTTGATTTTTTTTCTTGTTATTCTTCGTTATTTACTTTACTTCAATCATTATATTAGTTGGTTATTGTTACTGTTTGTGTTTTTTGAATGCTATGTTTTTTTTCTTCTATACATTGTCCACTTTACTTGTGTATTTTTTTTAACTGTTCTTATATATGCTATATGAATTGAGAGTATTTCATAAACAACTTCTCTACCTTAAAGTCAGTGTAAACTCTATCTTTTCAAGATCTCGTTTATGAGATTACATCGAATTTGTTGTTATTATTATTCTCTCTTTTTTATTTTTATTGAAAAGCTTGACCAAATAGCTTTTAACTTAAATTTATGCTTTAATGATTATATTATAATATACTTAGTTATGAATATACCTCAAACGGGGAGTAAATATAGATTATTATTTTTTACAATATAAAAGATATATAAATATTCAAATAGTTTATTTTGAATTTGAGTCATGTCTAATGTAATTTAAACCTTTAATTTATAAATGATCATATGCTATTTGGAGTATTAACATACCGAAATACAAGGAAGATTCCCACTCCATCCGATCCTTCACCAAAGGAATTTCTTGGTAAGCTCTTTAAATGATAGTATTTCTACTTGTTCCTAAATAAGTAATTTTAAGAAGTTACACATTAATTCACGAAGATTTTTTTTTTTTTAAAATTAAATTTTATCTCTTGAAAAAGGAAAGCTAATTAATGATTTTTCATCATATAAAAAAATATAATTTTGAAAGAATAAAATCAATTTTATTTAAAAATTCTAAAATATCTATTATTTTGAAATAAAATAAAATAATTAAGATATCATTTATTTAGGAATAGAGAAAGTATTGACTAAGATAGGCCGTCGGTTGTTTGCACAATAGAAATTGACAGTTCAAAGTTGAGCAGACCCATCCATTTTATTTAACATTTTTGTGAAAATGTCTGCTAGCCCACGTCTCTATTGCTAATACTAGTCTTTGATTCTAATAAGCATATTATTTATTTATATTTTTTTAATTAAAATACTGTAATCATAATTAACCTCATCATCAATTTTTATTTAGATAATACTAAAAATTTCTAATATAATAAACATTACTACTGTATAGAGGCCTCTACAGCAAGTTGATAGTTTACAAATATAATCCTTCCATTTTATGTCATTCTAATGTATCGTTTTTTTTTTATTGGAGTTTACTTTATTGTATTCAATATTTTATATATTTCTGACATGTATAAAAATATCAAATATGTAATTAAAGACACACATACATCTGTTAGTCAGAGGCTTAATTGATGACTTGTTATAATAAAGAGAAGGAAAGTAGCAGTATATTAAAATGGTTACGTTTGGGGAAGACAATCAAAGGAGTTGTATAAATACATCCATAAGTTCATAACAATGGAATATCAGGCAGTAGAAAGAAGAAGTGTTTCTCAGCGCCGCAGTTACCAAAACAACAACGAGCATCATGAATTCAATTTCACCATTATAAACGCTACTACTACTATTTTTCATCAAGAGCACTTATGTGTCTTCACATCCCCTCCTCCACCTCAGTACCCACACATACTAATTAATCTCTTTCATTTTCCCAGCCATGGTTGAGCTTCTCCAACTCAAGTACCAATCAACTAATATGTCACCCTTTGAAATACACCCTATTAAAATGTATTTGTCCGTTGCGAGTTTCCTCATTTACTGTTTTGCTTACGATACTCAGCTCAAATACATTTCAACAACTAATTGTTCAAACTATTATGCTAAAATGGTTGGGACTATATTTGGTCCTCTCGCATTTGCATCTTATTCCTCACTTCTTTTTCCCTCACTTTGTCCATTTTTCTATTCAGTGTCTGTCTTATACTCTGCTGCTAAGTTGATGAATCAAACACTTCTCAAACCACAATTAGATCGAAAATTCATGAGATACCCCGCGGAAAGTAATACTATTATATTTCCTATTTGATTAACCGTCGATCGGGAAAATGGGCTCAATTTTGTAATTTATAAACTTCTCCGTTAATTTTTATAACCAACCCAAACAAAAACAATTACCTAGATTTCCCTTTCTTTTGATGATTTGTGGTGTTAGGGTTATGAGTTCTAGCTAGAAGGGAATTTGGGTTTTTATTTCTGTTTGGGTCGGATCAAGTTGGTTAGAAAATTAATGGATCAGTTTTAATAACAATCATGTAGCTTTTTTAAATTTTACAAGGTAAGATAAATATTTTGGAATTCAAAATACATAAATCTATGAACAAAAAAAAGAATACATTGCATCATTTCATAAATAACAAAAATATATTTATCCCACTTTGTTAACAAGAGCATACCTCAATAGCTCCTATGTACTTTCTTTTGTTTGTTTGTTGTTACATTTTCGTATCTGAATAATACTGTAATTTGTGATATTACTAGTAATACCTGTTGTAATATTTTAATTTTCACAAGTATGGTGTATTGAATTCAATTTGTTAAATGCACTTCAGCGGATAAATGTATAAGTGGAGTACACATATCATGGTCGCATTGCTTGACTTTTTTGGCAGGAGTGTTGTTTTGTCTTTGACCTGAGCATGTAAATGTATTACTATTACTTTACTCAATTAAAATCATGTATTTAATTTTAACATTCATGAAGAATTTTAAAAGGGTAATAAGCTCAAGTACTTGATCACTACAGTGTTGACAAGAGCATGAAAAATATTTGCTAGTGTCAAAAAAACAAATAATCCATGAAATTTTGTTAGAGTTAGTTAGAAGATATTTTATACAATTAACCATAGTTAGTAGATTGTTAGTTGTAGAGGTGTATATAGAAGGTCCTAATTACATTCATTTGTAATCAGTTTGTCATGCCCCGAGCTTACACTCTGGGCGGGACTGACACTCGAGAACCATTGTTGACCCTAAGCAAATCCTGGTCTGGCTTAACTCTTAGCGAAAGACTTATTCATGATAAACGAAAGTATTAAAATACAATCATACTAAAAACGGTCTCAATGAATAACTTAGAATGTATTTAAAGATCAACATTCAACTGGCAAAAGAAATGGAAAGACTCATAAACTAACATCAACTTACTGTCTATGAAGCCTCTAATAACTGAGATGGACGTCGGGACAAGACCCACGACATCCTAATGAACTAAAATATTGAAAGCAATAAAAAGGGGATCCTCCGGAAGCAAGGAGGTTCACCAACAACTCTGAAGCTCAACAAGAATTAACGATGTGCTGGATGTTGATCATGGTTACATGTATCTGCATCATAAAAGATGCAGGCCAACTAACATAAGTACATTGAATGTACGAGCATGCAAAGGAATTTCTATAACAAAGACATAAGCTTGAAAGGAATCTGAAAGAACATACCTGGCTTAATTGAACTCATTTCAATATAAAACAATAATATGAATGCAATATAAAGAAAATCTTTTAAAAGATGGATAACAACTCTGTTTATTGAGAAATACAATAGTAACTCTGTTTGTATGCAAAAATACAATATAAACTCTGTTTGTATGCAAAGATACAATATAAACTCTGTTTGTATATAAAAATACAATTAATATTGTGTATATAAGAATACAAAATACTTCTTTGGGAGTTTCTCTAACCGACAACCATCACTTAAGAGCTATGTAATGATACAATCATTTTGCCTCACACTGTGTATATAAGAATACAAAATTATAAATGATTGTATAACTATGTTAGCTGCTAAAAAGGGAGAGCCAAAAGGGTCAATAGAGTTTTTTTTTTTAATTCAATTCGTTTTTGTTATCTCCCGTTCATTTTTACTTGTCGAAGAAGCAATAAATAGATAGTTTCTGTTGGATTAAGGTTTAAATATGTGATTTTATAAGAGTTAAGTTTAGTTAATTGATAATTTATGAAGATAACATTCACATTTATGATCATTATTCTTGTAACATTTCACCTCCATAACATCAAGGACATATTAAATTACATTTTTTAGAATTCAAAATTCATAAATTCAAAAGTCCGAAGACATGCATGATATGTATCTAACTTAATATTACAACAACAACAACTGAAATCTTGATGCAACATGAAAAATAAGCATAGTATAAACTATAAAGTAGAGAGAATCTCTCATTCTCTGTATATATATCTTGCAAAATTAGACAGTAAGAGTGAACCTCTGTTCCATTGGATAAACAATCATATTTGCCCTTCTTCTAAGATAGTTCCAAATTGGTTCACCACTCATCCTCCTTCTCTCAAAATATGATTCTTGTTCGAATTTTTGTATAATTTTCTCGAAAATCCAAAGTAGCATTTCACCTCCAGAAAGCAGAAAACAGAGGAAATACAAAACAGGGGAAACAGAGTCTGGGAAGAGGACAGAGGCAATGGAACCCAAAGATAGAGAACTAAAGAAAACCATAACATGCTGTACCAGATCGGAGAATTTTCTGTACATATAATGACGAGAAAATTTCAGCTTAATAGCGTATATTAAACAGTATAGGAGCAAAGAAGTGATAGAAAGTCTCATGGTTTTCGGATGAGTCGAAAAAGGACCAGTCTTGTTATTGCCTTGATATTTTAGCTGAAGAAAATTAAGGAGAATAGTGAAGAAGAATCCAAAAACTGTGAGGGAATCCTGGTACATATAGAAAATGTAGGATTGTGTAGCCATGAAAGTGGAATATGCTTGGTACAAAAATAGGCCAATTCTTGAATTATTAGCCATTGAAAAAATTGAAGTTAAGAGACAAGATGAAGAAATAAAAGGGAGTGATAGAATTAGCTGTTGATTTAATGTGTGTATATATAGATTCACCTTATGTAAATTGCGTGCCATTATAAGGTTATATTGGGAAAGAGTGGAAAGGGCTAATTGGGAGCTGTTTTGTGGGTCAGAAGGTTCAAAAGGAATGAAATTGCCAAACTACTTCCCCCAACATTAGTGCATTCACATCAATGTCTACTTTCATGTATACTACACAATTGAAAATTTGTAGCCAGTATTAGAAGGGGTTGAGCATTCTGTATTAGGTTCGATATGTCCAAAGTTCAATTTTGCTAATTTAGTAATTGATAATTGAAAGTAGATATCAAATATTGAATTTTTAAAATTTGATATAGTAAATCAAACTTCAATTTAATAATTATGTATCGAAGAAAAATATATTCTAACCGTCAACATTTTACATGTTAACATTTAGAAATGTCACTCTCAACTCTCAAGCCCTAACTAACATTATGAATTTGTGGTATAGGTCTATAAGACATAACAGTCATGTAAATTAATATGGATGGAATACTAATAAACTAATATTGTCATATAAATTAATATGGATGGGATACAAATAAACTACTATTGTGCAGTAGAAGTTTAGTTAAAAGTTTTATTACTTGGAGCACTACCATCATTTAGGTCTTATTCGATATGAATCTGAACTAGTCTAATTTTAATACTGGTATTGAACAACTGGGGAGGAAAAAAATAAAACTTACTACTACTATTAATGTAGTAGTACTTTTGAAAGGGTCTTGATCCTCCTCCTTTTTTTATTCTTTTTTTCTTTTTCTTTTTTAGATTTCATGAGAGGATATAAAGGTTATAAAGGCTAAAAGGATCATTAAGTTCAGTTTGTACAGCAAATGCTGTCAACTACTATACATAATCACAAAGCTTGAGCCTTATTATTATTATTATTATTTTGAATTGGATAGAGGGAAAAAAATGAAATTGGGAAGAAAGAATTCTGTTTAAAAAATTACTCCCTCCGTCCCATTTTATATGATGTACTTTGATTTGGCACAAACTTTAAGAAAAATAGAAAGACTTTTAAAACTTGTGGTCCAAAATGAATGATAGAAATTTGTGTGGTTGTAAATCATTTCATTAAGGGTAAAAAACACATTTTATAAGCAAATTGTTACTTAAAATGGAAATGTGTCATTCTTTTTGGGACTGACTAAAAAGGAAAGTGAGTCATATAAATTGGGACAGAGGGAGTAAATAAAGAAAGTTTTGCCATTTCAAATGTTGAATCTCTTGGTTGTGCAAGTTTCTCAATTTGTAGTTAATTTCTCTAGTTTATTCCATAACTGACC
>JAJOOO010018727.1:0-13542 GCA_029582685.1 Solanum piurae | reverse complement strand
TCGGCCACGTCATTATTTTTTTATAATAAAAAATCAAATTTCAGAATTTTAATTTTTTATTATAAAAATAATAATGATGTGGCCGAATTATAATTAGTCACGTGTAAAAAATGGTTTTGCTAAACCACCGTTAAAATGTTTGTTCATAATTTTAATTTTTTATTATAAAAAAAATAATGACGTGGCCGAATTATAATTGGACATGTGTAAAAAATGGTTTGCAAAACCACCGTTAAAAAATAATGACATGAATGAGCCTTTTCTTAAACGGTAATGGTATAGATGAGCCAAACTTTTAACGAATAACATAAATGAGCCTTTTCTGAAAGTTCGATGGCATATTTGAGCCTTTTCCCTTTCAGAAATAACTACATTTCAATTGTTTGATGTTACAATACATTAACTTACTTTTACGTGCTCCAACATATGTCTCCTTAGGAAATTGTTACTGTATTAATTTTGTAACTAAGAAATTAAGAGGTTCCAACTATAATTCTATGGAGTTTAATCTATGTATCGTCAATGTAATTGGCTTTATTCTATCAGCTACCCCTCAAGTCATCTAAATGATATCTTTAGATAAATTTACTTAGAATAAGAAATTTAAAATTTTAAAAATAAGAAAGATTATTTGTTAAAATAGGTAAAAAGGGACTTGTACATTGGTGAATTTGTTCTCTCGCTACTTGCTGGAGGAGCGGCATATCGAAAAAATAGCCCTTCTTCGGAGAATTCTATTCTTAGTCTAATAAAAACACATTAGGAAAATAATTCTCTTTGTCTTCGAGCTTTCATTCCTCAATCCACTTATTCCTTCCTTCATATACCTCCCCTCCAATAGATAGAGACAAATTTTAAAAATCTTCATATTAACGTGTATAAATCTTAAACTGATTTCTTTAAGAGTTTAGGCTTGTTGTATTGTTGGAGTAATAGATAGTTACATCCAGGGTGACTCAAGTAGATTACTGGCCTAAAGTCAAAATCAAGGCCTTAAACTTAAATTGTTAATAGCTTTTATATAATTAATTTCTTCTAATATTTATATTTTCACCTGATAATATAACCATTCTTATTCTAAATTATCTTTAATGAGATGTAGTATTTCAAATATGTCAAATTGCTTCTAATAATTCTTTCATTTTATATGAAAAACTTAGCTTTTCTACAAGTAGTATTTAATATTTGTTAAAAAATAATCAGCAACTTATAACCTATTATTAAAAATATGGCCCTTTCAAATTTGAGGGCTAAGACACATGTCTTTTTTTAAATAATGTTGAGCTGCCCCGGGTTACACCATCCGATCAATTACATGTAAATATGTTTGATAAGGATAATTTGACTACCTGATAAGAACTTTATCGTGTAGGTTACCGTAGAAACCCTAGAGAAGGGATTCATAATAAATGTATTCTCAGAAAAGAATTGCCCTGGTTTGCTAGTCTCAATATTGGAAGTCTTTGAAGAGCTGGGCCTTGAATTATTGGATGCTAGGGTTTCTTGTTCAGATTGTTTTCGACTTGAAGCTGTTAGTGATGTAAGACTTTCTATTTCTCTATTTAATTTACTTCCTCTTCTACTTTTTATTTTTAAATTTAAATTTAAATATATTTTTTTTTTCTTGTTTGTGGAAAATAGAATATTTTCTTTATTTTTTAACTGCGTCTCATTTTAATTTTTTTTTTTATTAAAAAAATACTCCATCTGATCACTTTTACTTACCAGTATTAATAGATATATTATTACATTTGTTTGTCACTTTTAATATATCAAAAAGAGATAATACAATATCAATTAATTATTTATCATTCAAATCATTTCTCAAGATTTAACATTATATGTATATGAATATTGTGATAAAATATTTAAATAAATTATTATTTTTTAAAGAACGTATCAAGTTCAATATAAACAAATAAAAATGAACAAAGAGAGTGATATGGTGTATAAGGCGCGATTTATGAAGGTGTTCTTATTTATTTCTTGTTGGGAAGTGTTACTGTTGGAAACAAATAGTGTTATACATCCATTTCATACTACTGGACTTTATACTAAAAATAAAATTGTTACTTTTATTTGTCCATTTTAATAAATTGAAGGAGTTTTATCATAGTTTTTTAATATTATGTTATTATTATTAAATAATTACAAAAAAATAGTAACAACCGAATATTAATTTTCAAAGCATATATACTAACAAATTTAATAATAAACCCTTAATATAATATATTTTAAAAAATGTGTTAAGTCAACCTACATTAAATAATATAAAATAGAGGAAGTACTAGTAATAATCTTTTACTCCTTTAATTGCAAGGATAAAACTAGAAAATATAATGAATTCTTTTTTAATTTTCTAAAATAACAATTATTTTGGAACTTTTCTTTTCTTTTCTTTTTGACTTAAAAAATTGTTAAATTAGGATGAAAAGATTACTTGTCTTCAAATACTTTTTGTCCATGCTGTTGTTTAAAACTTCACGTGTGACTTATACAAAACCACCTCGTTATTTGAACCACACACTTTGGATTTTTGATTGAGTGTCAAATACCAATTGATGAGTGCCCAATTTTTAATTATTTCCTTTAAGAAGCTTTCACGTTTATCCACCAAAAACCTTAATTTAATTTTCAATATCAAAGAAACGACTGGATTTCTCGACTAGTTAATAGTTGGCATAATGTAAGAAAGTCACTTTTTATTGAACAAAAATAGAATTAACGGAGGAAATTGGTTTTCTACAAAAAAATAATAATATTTGAATAATCATACGTGAAATCAACTATAAGAAAAATCATATTATAAGAAGTTCATTTGTATTAACGGAATAGTTTAATCAATTTTGTTCTTATACACATTTGATGATCTAAAATATTCTTTAATAATTAAAATAATCAAAAAAGAGAAATAATAATTTAAAAACAAAAAATTACAAGATTGCATTATAGTATACGCATATCAATTCAATTTTGAACCAGGAGTAAAATTATAAAAAAGTGCTACCCTCCGAATGAGCCTACCCCGCTTGAATCTGAATAATACAGTACAAAAGTTAATACTTCTTTTTCTAATTAATATTTCATTATTTTCATTTGTTCAGTTAGTAAACACAAATTAAACTCGTTTACTAATGTCACTGATTGCATATTTCTTTTTAAAATATGCAACCAATAACATTAGTAAAGAGTTTAATTGTGTAAAATTTACCTAATTATACAATCAAATACATTTAAGAATCATATCACTAATTAAGGTAGTTACGTACAGGTAATTTTCATAAGACACTAGCTAGCTTAGGATTACCTACATTACCCACGAGCGAACTTATGGTAACCGTATTATTCCCTTATGTGAAGGTGTTTGATTGGACATAAAGTTCAAGAATTATATAATTAAAAAAAATGTTTGAAATTTGTGATGTAAAATAAGTCATAGATATTTGTGTAATTGTAAATCATCTGATTTAACATAAAATAAGTACGTAAAAATTAAATTATTACTAAAGATAGAAGTATTTCATTTTTTAGAATTGAATAAAACCGAAACATAAATTGAGACAGAGAAATAATACAAAATTATGATTACATATGACTTTTTGATACTAGAAGTTAAACTACATGAGTGATATTATAAAATATATATTTTCACCTTATATGATGGCTAAAAAAGTTGTTACTATTGCAGAAGGAAGGAGAGATTGAATGCGTAGATGCCCAAATGGTAAAACAAGCAGTCTTGGAAGCTATAAGGAATTGGAAACAACGCAATCAACAAGATTAATTTAATCACCTTATCTTCTTACTACAACAAAATAACTTTTAGCGGCAATAAATATTGACATTAATAAAGAGTGCTAAAGTCTTTACCGGCATTAGTTAAGTGCCATTAGAACCAATGTCACTAAAAGCTTTAGGAACATATACAAAGAGTGCTAATTGACACTAAAAATACATATTTAGCGGCAATTAAGAATTAATTGCCGCTAATGATCATTTTTGATGTAGTGTCTCCCTCTGTTCTTTCAACAAAAAAAAATCAAAATTAAAAAAAAATGAAAAAAGGGTAAATAAGCACAAAGGAAAAGTCCTTTTTGTAAATGCTGCATTTTATGGATTAATATTAGGAAAAATTACCTAACTACACATCATTTATTATCATATTTTCTTATTTTTCCTACAATTTTAAAAAATATCAAAAATCCCTTTTTTTGCTCCCATCATTCCTTTATCCGGATACATTAATTTGAAATATCCTACCCATGATTTTCCTTCTTTTTTTCACGCCACAAATCTCTCCACAATTACTTTCATTAATCTATTTTTGAATTTTAAATCTTTTCTCTTTCCAATTAATGATTTCAAGTTATTCAAGAGGCAGATTTATTTCAATCACTTTAGTTTTCGATTTCTTTTATTATTTAAAAAAAAATATCATCTTAAAAATTACTGAATCTTTTACTCCCGATCTCTTTATGGAAGAGAGGTGGATAAACCTTGCATTATCACAAAGTTCATCTTTGAGTGCATTTGGAATGGTTCCAAGAATTTCTAATGGCGGTCTTGATACACTTCATTCCGTTGGTTCGATCTTTCAGTTTTTTGGGCTTACTTTCAACGTATCTCGCTTATTTTGATTCTTAAATTAGTCTTTTTTTAGTGTTATTATTGATCTGATACATCACTGTTAGTGTTTGTTTTATTCAATGTATCATGTTCATATTTAAGGTATTGATACATAACTCTAATATCGTTGAATCTTCAATTATTGTTTATCATATTCAATATAAATGTACTTGATACATAAACTTTGTGTTATGTATCACACACCAAAAAAATATGTTATTTGGAACAATTACATGTATAATATTTTATTTTTTTTATATAAAAAAAAATATAGTATTTCTCAAACTTAATAAGATACATAAATAATAATGTATTATGTACTAATTCTTTAGGCATGATATGTAAATTCGAAATCATACTAAATGTATATGATACATAACAATTACCAAACAAGAATGTATCGATCTCAAACCTAAAATTTTATGGGAAACATTTCTTATTTAATGTATCTAGTAGAAATACAACACTTAGCACTTTAAATTGAAAGAACCTTCATAATGTATCTTCTCAAAAATTTTGATAATTTTGAATTAAAATTGAAAGAATTTTCAATGAAAATGGCAATTGGGTTTTGTAGCAGCAACACGTGTCTTGTGTTGAATCGATGGAGTGACTCAATTTTCTGCCACTATCCCTCTTCTTATCCTACTTCTGGGTCTACCCCTAAAAAGGTCTCCAATCAGGTATCTTTCATGAATTTGGTTTAGTGAATAGCCAAGGAGGTTCTGTACCTTTTCTACCAATTGACTAACTCATTTTCATTCATTTTTCTACCACATTAAAGGATCTTCATGATGTATCTTCTCAAATTTTTAAATAATTTTGAATCAAAATTGAAAGGATCTTCAATGAATTAGGAGAATAATTTTGAAACT
Organism: Solanum piurae; assembly: GCA_029582685.1. NCBI lineage: Eukaryota > Viridiplantae > Streptophyta > Magnoliopsida > Solanales > Solanaceae > Solanum > Solanum piurae. The sequence goes on along the minus strand of JAJOOO010018727.1, from coordinate 8,041 downwards.
CAAAATTTTCAATAATTTTGAATCAAAACTGAAAGGATCTTCAATGAATTGAGAGAAGAATTTGGAATCTCAAAATTTTCGACAATCTTGAATCAAAATTGAAAGGATTTTCGATGAACTTGAAGATTCACAAAAGAAATCGTTTGTCCAACAACAATTCTATCACTTTTGTATCCTTCATAACTCACCTCGCTTATCCAAATTTTCGACAAAAGTTTTTGAATCAATTCTGAAAGGTTTCTTCGCTGAATAGGGGGGCGAAGCAATTTGAAAATTTGAATTTCTTCGTTCTGTTAGGATTTATATCTGTATGATTGAAAGTAAGAAGAAACGTAAGAAGATCGAAATATTCATTATGTATCGTATGAATTTTTTGGCTAATGGATGAAACAAAGAGAACGATGAACAAGAAGAAGAAATTTATTTTTTAAATTTTTTGGTTTGTTACACTATATGATTAAATTCTTGACAATAATTTGGAATGGAATAGAGCAATTTATGGGATCTTAATTTGATTTTCAATTCCCCCCACCCTTAATTAGTGCAACAGATGAATATTATGAAATCTTAATTTGATTTTCAGCTTCTTCTTTTTTCCCTTAATAAGTGCAACAGATTGATACATAATGTATCAACAATAATGTATCCGAATCCTTAATTATGTATCCGAAATGCCTAAAAAACATGGAATTTGTGTAATTAGAAAAAAAATAGGGATAGAAGGTAATTTAGATTTTACACAATGAAATTTATGTAAGTTATACTTAATATTAATCAACAAGGTGGAAGAGTGTTAACATGATGCCATAATTAATGCATTTTTTCTTGAACAATTTAAGATCATAATTTCCCATGCACTACGAGAAATATGATGGGCGCATGTACAATATATAACAAAAGATAAAAGGAAGAACAATAAAGAGATTATGATGAGAGAAAAAAAAAATTAAAAAATCATCTTTTCATTCGTGACAAAGATTTAATCGGTATTGCTCAAGTATTTTGAGAAAAAATAATATTATTGTAATAAGTTGAGCAGTAATTATCCGCCATATTTGTTTCGGTATACAATAATAGTAATATCATGGCTACAAGGAATTTTATCATGTTAAAATCTTTTTCAACTACACATTCAAGTGCATATAGATGTCTAGAGTGTGAACCTTCTAGCACCATTCAAAATTATACGAAGGTATTATGTTAACATGCGTATCTTCATTAAAATACATTGTTAGTCTTATGAAGTAAAACATAACCAAGTGGATAAGATTTAAAAAAAAAATCATATTAACAATTATACGATTCGACAAAACTTTATTGTCCTTCAACATTCATTGTACTTCTTCGTTAGTTGTCGAAGTATTTATCCTCTCTTCATTGTGTTTTTCACTTTTCGTTTCAATTATTTAACGTATATATTTCAGCAAAGGCATCGCGGACAACTTTCTTACATTCTAAATAACATTATTTATAAATTATGCAACGTTATTGATTAACGTTGTTCATGTTCTCTTTGTTGTTGCGTGTGATGTGATAGGGATCATTTTTTAAAATCAAATTAAATATGCATGCAATTTTGAACTTATTTTATCTATATTTTTTTATTAATTTCTCAAACTCTTGCATAGTGTATGCTTTTGTCAAATTGAAGAATAATTTTCTCAGTTCATCAATATTTTTGAGCGTGTTTTTAAGTAAATTGGTTCATACATGACAAATACATGCATAATATGAAATTAGGATAAACTACGGCAATATCATTTCATACACCTTTATTTTTATCTGAAACAATCTATCACCAAATGCACTTCTGAAACACTTGAAGAATCAAAGTCATGATTTATCATTTTCTAAATCAACAACACCATGTGGTGAAATATTGTCACGACCTAACCCACCGGGCCGTGCGGGCACCTACATACTATCACCTAAGTAGGAGAACCCTCATATCTCAATAGTTAAAACATGCGGAAAAGTAAATAAACAGAGATAAATGAAATAACAGAGTTTCATAAATAAGAACTTTCAAAACAATTTCAATTCAAGACTTGTAAAGTAACTAACACCCCCTAGGAATCTATTCTAAATAGGTACAAGAGCTACTAAGAGTACAAACTGAACATAATAAATAAAAGACACAACTCCCACCATGCGGAAGGTAAGATATAAGCTGCTGGAGAATTTCGTCGCCTTCACTAAATGTAACACCACCAACCTACATCCAGGCTATGCCAAAAAGGCATAGCAAGAGTAGTATCAGTACAAAACCACACGTACTGGTAGGCATCATCAGTCAACCCGACGCCCACCACATAACATAAGAAATCAACTAGTAAGATCATGAATAAAACTACTCGCTTCTCCACCTTTACCCTCTCTCGAAATACCTCCGAATTACACTAGTACTCTAACTACTAACCACCTCCTTGGTCAACCTGCTTACTAAGTTCTTGATCATAGCCTAACCATTCTAACACATAGAAAAGTCCACAATTACAACTACAACCATTCCGACTAACCACTCATGTCATAACCTTACTTCCTCTTCATATCACCCCGCCTTGGCAACATAGTACATTACGTCAAGCTTTCTAACCACTAAACCCGAATTCCTTTGTCCAAGGTGAATTCTACCTAAGCATTTATATCACGTACGCTACCCCTACTTCTCGCCATTACAACACACGAACAACCCTTGCTATCAATTACTCGCCCCTTGGACCCTTGACCCTTCCAATATACACCACAAGTTCACTCAACACAAAGATCAACCAGATATAAGTCCCCATAAACATATAACCACTCCGAGAAATCACAATATCATTTATCATTACGAACAAGGTTCAATCTCACGATTCAAAAATATCACAGTTATATCAAATCATTGGTCCTCTCATGGAACCCAAATCCAAACTGTTAGCATACCAGAATGTGGTACCCGATCTAATGTTTATGCCAGAACGTGGCAACTGATCCCATAATTATGCCGGAACGTGGCAATTGATCCCAGTTAGTGTGTCGGAATGCAACACCTGATCCATTCAACAAGGCACAATCACAATCACAAATCACATTCTCATAATCATACAATCAAGTCATGATTCATCGCATCCATCATCTGTATATCCTCTTTTACAATTAATGTGATCAACAACGCAACATTCACATACATACATGTATCATAATGAAACAGGAACAACATATACCACACAATTATGAAATCACACCCATAACAAGGAAGTATTCAACGACATATATGACTTCACCATAATTCATCCAACTTAGCCCTAGCTCATCACCTAAGGCTTCTTCCTAGGGTTTAATCATATTTTGTTCGGTGCACGAAGGCCTACGCATAATTCCTACCATTGATTTACATATATTACGCAGTGAACACAAATTTATAACTACTCAATTCATAAAACCTAGCCTACCTGGGCGCCAAGTAACTGATCATAGTTTTGGTCTTTGATTATTGGTTTCGGGATTTGTGACGGTGATCTTGATCGGAAATCCACAATCCATCAACATCTTCACGCTAGAAATCTCTCCCTCCTTCTTTCCCAAGCTTGAAGCAGCTTTTTGGGGTTTTCTAGGGTGTTTTACGACTAATTAAGGTATTTAGGAAGAAGGAGGAGATAGGATTTCGCGTTATTTACATTCTGTCTCGCCTATCCCGCTCTGGCGCCAACTTACCCCGCCTTGGCGCCGCGCCCTAGCGGTATATGGCCCGCCCTGGTGGGACAGTGGCCCAGAATTTTTTGAATTTTCGTTTCCCCTAAATAACGATGGTTCGAGTCGTTACAATAAATACCAATTTACCCCTCATTCATCCCCGAATGATTGATACACGGATAATTACACGCCCTATTTCTGGAGTACCTCCAAACTAACGAATAGGGCCATCACGAAACCACAAAGAATAGTGACTTTTCAACTAGTCGATATAAAAAAGGTACTATAGCCAAAGACTATAAGAAAATTGAGGCAACACACGAAGAAACGAAAGTGTTTAGACTACAAAGTCTAGCCCGCCAGGGCGGCAGCCTTCTCGCTAAGGCGGGGCCGCTATGGCGAGGATATCAGGAAACAATATATGTGGGATGAGGAATAGTTTCCTCATTTCTCCCCTTTTCTCCTTACAAAAACTCTCCCAAACCCTCTCTATTCCCTTGCTCCAAACGTCAAAATCCAGGTAATACTCACTCTCCTTACTCTCTTTACTTCATTACATTCTTAATTACGAATGCATGACAATAATTGATTGATTTGGAACAATTTTCCGGGTAGTTATTTGAAAATGAACTTAGGTTGCTAATTTGATAGAAAAATGTAGCATGTGCACTTCCCTTACGTTCCCAATGTCTCCACGACGTCCTGGGTGTAAGGATTTTGCGAAAATACCATCGAATCGATACCAAAACGGGTTGGGGAGTTGAAAGGTTTTCTTGGCATAAACTCGAATTTGGACATCATTTAGGGTTTATTTTAGGAAAATAATTACATTTTTAGGTTCTAGGGTAGTTAATATACTCTGATCTACTGGAATTCTGTCGAAAATTGGGGATTTTAGGATGAAGAGATGCCATGACCGCATCTGTTGTTCGTCCCAGATGAAGGCCGCTCTGGCGGCCTTCAGCCCGCTGTGGTGGCCTTCATGATCCCGCCCTGGCGGGATTTTGGCCGTTGTGGCGGGATATGCCAGACCAGTGGCCTGCATCCTTTAACTCATAAATTTTTCTCTTCTCCATTTTTCCTTAACCTTTCTATTCCTATCGTGTTCTAACTTATATTTAACTTATTGCAGGCTCTCTAAATGGAAGGTCTAAATGAGGAAAACTTACTTTTCATTCGGTTCCCTGATGCCGCGAGTCAGGTTAAACATCACGACAATAGAAACATAGGGCTCTGCTGTGAGAGAGGTTTTGTTTTGCTTAAGCTGGAGGAGAAGGTGCCTGCTTTTTATGCTCGCTTGATGGAGTTCAGATCGACTCCACTGAATGAGGCTACCTGGAATGCATGTTCCACTTGGGTGAGGGAGTTCTACGCCATCCTGCCTACTGTGTGATGGGACGACCCTCACCCCGTCATCGGTATTCGAGGAGTTGACATTCCCCTGAATGCCACCGCCATTAATGAGGCTCTAGAGGTGCCGGAGGTCTCGAACGTTGAGTATGAGGCCAAGCTGCGGGAGATGGACCTGGAATGGCTGAGAGATTATGTTATGCCGTAATTTTACTAACCTTTAGAAAAATCACTTTTTGAAATGTTCTAAGTATAAAAGAATTTGAGAAAAATACTTAGAAAAGAGTCGCCACTTAATTTTATAAAGAAATTAAGAAAACTTATAATTTTCAAAGATTTAAACAGAAAAAATCATTTGAAAATACCAAAGAGGGTTCGGGGTTCAATTTACACTTCGAGAAGGGTTTAAGCATTCGAAGTGCCCGCTAACATGCGATTGACATGCGACTTGACTAAAATATATTTTTTGACTAATTCTTTGGGAAAATAATTTAACATAAAAAATGATAATAATTTAGAATGTTCGATTAACTTGAGAAAATGATTAAAAAAACAATTTTTTAATTTTTAAGAAAATTGGAACTTAATTGTAACAACTTGGTCAATTAGGATTTTAACAAAATTAGATTAATTAGAATTTATTTAAATTATTTTAATAATAAATTGAACCAATTTAATTAATTAAAACATGAAAACCATTTTAAATAAAAGTGTAAGAGTTGATAAAAATATACTAACATAAAAATATAGTTCATCTTTTGCGAATTTAATTAAGTTATTTAAAGTTAGAGTTAATAAAAATTAATCAAACATAATCAAAACAAATAGAAGAGTTGAAAAAATATGAAATTGGGCCCCTTCTTGGGCCAATTTTGCTGCAAGTTTTTTTTTGGGTTTTAACCCAATTCCGTTTTTGTATACATCGACTGTATATCAGTGTATATCAGATGTAGACAACCCATTTTTCTGCTTTTCGGGACCTGTACGTCAACTCCAAAGACTTGTTCTTCAATTTCTCAAGCTTGTATGACTCGATAAAAGAATTTTGGGCCTTTATGACCCATACGAAATATGAAGTGGAGAAAGATGGAGTCCAAGGGAACTCGGGTGGTATCACATGCAAAACAAAGTAAAGAAATAAATTAGCAGGAGCAAGAAGAATATGGCATTCAGACTATTAACAACAATTTAATGTTCTAGTAGATGAAAGATGCAAGCCAGAATTTACGCTCTACAGTAGCGACCCATAAAATTGCTAAGGCAAGTCATAAAAATAAATACTCAATGAGCAAGCTAAGAGTAAGACAAATATTTATCTTCCACATTAAAAGTAAACTCGCCTAAACTTGAACATTACTCACAATTAATTCGATAAACATTAGATGTATTTGCTTATGGGGACAAGAATTAATTACCGAAGGGAATTGGAAAGGACGAAAACAGTGACGACATAAAAGAAACAAAGTAGGAAAACTTAAGACCTTAATCACAAATACTCAGCTAAATCTACACTGAAGCTACGTCTTCACCAGACAAAGGGAGTCATGAATTACACTATGAAAACTAGCTACAGTAAGCATGTGATTTCCTAATGATCAAAGAAAAGGAAAAAATCTCAATTTGAACATGGAAGATAACATTCATAAGGAAACTCTAATAGGCTAAATAATAATAGAGAAATACAGATACACAAATTTATTAAACAACCTTCAAACCACATGGCTATGACAATCATGCTCTCACTACATTTAACTAAGCCGGTGAAGTTTTAACATGATAACCAAGATGGATTTATAAATCAAAAGGGAACAGGCGACAAACTCCAGTAGATTAACACAAGCTAAAATTGAAACCAAGTTATTAACCTAACACACCATTCCAAAATTTAAGCTAAAGCAGAGAGACACCACACACCTAATAGCCAATTGAACGAAAATAGCTAACCAAACTAAGACGACAGGATATATCCATGTAAGCGACTTATTAGAAGGAAATTGAACTATTGTATCAATGAGACTCAAAGCGAACTCAAAGAGAGAGACCACCAATCGTGTTCAACAATAAGATCGCCAAAATGTCATGAAAGAGATAACAATAACAGAGAGGAATTAAGTTGAGTAGTAGCTAAGGGCTTTAACTAAAATGAGACTACCATAGAAGAAAACTAAGGAATACTTTGATGAAAATGCAACTCGAATCACAGTAAACCAACAATAAATAGAAAATACAACATACTCGATACTCCAAATCATATAAAGATGTGTAACACCACTAATCAATAATTGAAATCTTGAAGAGAATCACTACTCAAACAGTGACAAAAACAGCACACAAATTATTCGAAAAGAAAGAATGAGAAATATGAACAAGAGTATTACCTTTCATGAAGCAGCGATACTAGCACGACGAGCTTTACCACGAAGAACTACCACCACTATGAGCCTATTTCGATGAGCTCCGAAAAATAAAACAACTTTGAATTCTAATAAAAGAGACTCAAACTCTCTGTTTTTTTTCTTTCCGGTTGTGTTTTCTGTCTCTTCTTACTCCTTCAAACGGTAATGGAGTGGGAGTATTTATAGGGGAAATTTAGGGCAGAACTTAGGGGGGGGGGGGAAGAGTGGAATAAGGATGAATTCGAATTTGAAATTTGAATTCTTTTGGAGATAAACTTTGGCATTCAACGAAAAATAAGGGAGATGAGAAGAGGAGGACGCGATTTTCTAGGCTCGAGGTCCGGGTTAGCCGGGATTTTTTGGGTTTGCGTGTTGTACGCTTCTGGATGTTGTCCGTCTTCTTCACTGGAAGAAGAAGAAGAAGAAATCGGGTGGGGTCAGGCACACTGTATGTGTATGTATTGTTGTTGTATGCATTGTATTGCTGTGGGCTGGAGTTTATGGGCTGGCAAATTGGTGGGCTGCTGATTGCAAAAAGAAGTGGGTTGGGTTATTTGTTGAATTGGAAATTGAGAAGATGGGCTGCTGAAAATAAGGCCCAAAACTTGCTCAAGATGAAG
>JAJOOO010018726.1:0-13228 GCA_029582685.1 Solanum piurae | reverse complement strand
AAAATGATATATGGGAACTAAGTATTCCCAAGAGTAAATGTTTTCACATTTAAGATGAGAGGAAACTGAGATTTCCAAAAGAGTTTTGAACAGCAAAAGGGAACATTGATTCCAAGAGAGCTTTTAAGCTAAGTTTGAGTAATTATCTCAAACCAGAGAAGAAGTTGTTTTAAAAACATATGAGCTAAGTATATTTTGGGAGTAGTATTGAGCAGCGATATGGGGACGCGAGTTCATATTAACTCAAGCCCCCATAAACCATGTAGCCATCATGGGCAAAAAAAGGGGGGTCATACTTTTTAGATGATTCTTTAGTGCTTTTCAGCATAGACTAGTGGATCCACTTAGCAGTTCAGATTATATAGCAATGGCAAGGTATAGGATGGTCCTTGGCAACGTGAGGTAAAACGTTGTGCCATCACTTAGGCTCATAGTGATGGTTGTCGGTTAGAGAATCTCCCATAGAAGTTATATTACTTTTTATATGAGTAAAGTTAAGTTTGTTATTGTTTTATCTTTAAACGAACGAAGATTGTTTTCAGTTGTTTCATAAGCTTCATATATATATATCGCATGTGTTTTGTTGCTTTATATTGAGTTGAGTTATTCATGAGTTGAGAAGATCCAAGGTAAGTGTTTCTTTCATAATCCCTTTCAAGCCTATGTATGTTAGCATTCCAACTCGCATACTCGTACATTCAATGTACTGATGCCAGTTGGCCTGCATCGTATTATGATGCAGACGCACGTAACCAGGATCAGCATCCAGCGCCTCGTTGATCCAGCTTGAGCATTCAGAGTCTATTGGTGAGCCTTCTTGCATTCCGGAGGACTCTTTTATTCGCTTTCTAGTTTAGTTCATTAGGATGTTGTGGGGTTTGTCCCAACATCCATCTCAGTTGTTTTAGAGGCTTCATAGACAGTTAGTAGTTCAGTAGTCTTTACATTATCATTCTTATGTTAAAGACTTCGGTTGCCATTTTTGGTCAAGTTGAATGTTTAATTCTTTTTAACATTCTAAGTTATATTATTTAGTTATTTGAGTAAGTTCATTTGGTCATTGTAAAAATGCTAGAGTCTTTCGCTGAGTTAAGTAAGCACGGCCAAGGGTTTTCTTGGGGCCAGCAGTGGTTCTCGAGTGACAGTCCCGCCCAGGGTGTAGGCTCGGGGCGTGACAACAAACTTCTAAATCTTTTTGGCAAGTCATTTATGGGTGAAATTTTGCCATGTGTTTGGCTAAAAATTTACAAATATTTTTGGCAAGTCATTATTAGGTGAAGTTTTGTCATGCGTTTGGCCATAGATTTTTTTGGGAGATATATTTGACTTTTAAAATATATATATATGATTTATACCTATAAGTTCTAAAAATTTATTAAAAACACTCATAAGTTTGTAATGTCATTTTATAATGAAAATGTTTCGTGAAAAGCAATGACAACGAACATAATTAATATGAGTTCGAAAAAAGAAGAAGAAAACAAAATGAAAATACCATTGATGTGTATACGAAAAACTACTATTACTACTTGTAATTGAAAGTGACTTCGGAGAGTAAGCTCGGATAAAAATTGTATAAAAGATGTCTATAACGGTATAAATTTTGTACAATAAACTAGGAATGAAATTTAGTCTAAAATTATAAATGTTGGGTATTTTATAAAATATAAAAGTATAGGATAATTTTTAAATTTTTTAAAATTCTCGAATACTAAAATCTTGCTCAAATTCTATTTTTTTCTAAAATTTGGAAACGTGGGATAACAAAACACTAGTTACCAAATATTTTCTAAATTTTTCCCAAATATAATTTTCTTACTTTTGGATTGCTAGGTTATGATTAGTAAATGAAAATGTAATTGGAAGAAAAATTAGTTAAAATATCAAAATCTTCAAACATTATTTATAGCAAAAAAACCAAAGTCTCAACTTATCTTTGATTAAAGGTATCCCATGAGATTAAAGGTTTATTAAATTAAAAATTCCTCTAATATAATTTAATTTCTGAATAAATCTCTTGTATTTTAAAATATAAACACTGTAACATCTCGCAACTAGAAAGAACTAGAAAGAAGTTTAAAATCTGGAAATTTTCATTTTTGGAAAGTATAAGGAAATCTGGAAAATTTTAAGTTAAAGTGAGTTTTTGGTCAACTTCAAACGACCATAACTCCTAGCCCAGGATGATTTAGGTGTAGTTCCAGATATGGTTGGAAATCCCTTGGAATGATCTTTCCAACTCCGCCAAGTTTGCGTGATTCCGAGTTCGTATGAGTAAGTTATGCCCTTTGGAAGTTGAGTTGTTCACATGAGTAAATGTCCAATCCGGATTTTTAAAGGGTGTTTTAGTCTTTTCCTTGCCCTATTATTTTAATCCATTTTTAGGATATTAATATGGGTCAAATCAGATTTAGTCAGTTTGAGAAAAAATGGAATTACGCTAGGGCTTGGAGAAAGGAGAAAAGAGGAGAAAGAAGAAGAAAGGGCAAGATTAGTTCAAGATCGTCAAAGTTTGGCTTGTGGATTTCGTCGGGGGTGATCCCTACAAGTTATGTGAGATCACATAGCATTGGGTTAATTTTCCCACGCGCCAAACATGATTTATTTCAGTGGATTTAAGTTCTTGAAAGCTTAGAAATTGAGTTCTTGAATGGGTTGTTGAAGTTTCATTAGATTCTTGTCCCGTTGAATTCGTTGAGGATTTGTTTGATTCTAATTCATGTAATTAGTTGTGATTTCTAGTAGAATCTGATGTGTTTTGATGGTTTAGTCGATTCTAAGTGTTTGGGGAAAGAACCATTGAAGTTTAGAGGGTTTAGAGTTGAAAAACGGAGAAGCAAAAGTCGTCAAACACCTGGGGATAGGGGTGGGGCGTCGCGCCAGCCAGAGGCCTCCAAAAGAGTCTCTGAATGTTCACCCTTGGGGAGCCACACCAGCCAGTGCACCCCAGACTGGTCTCTGAATATTGAGGGTTGGCGCCCCGCGCCTCTCAGAGCGCCAGGGACGCCAGTTCTCCCAATTTCTTCCCCACCTTTTCGTACTTGTTCCTTAGCAATGTACCTATGTTTCCTAGTTGATTCTAACACTCTAAGGTACATATAAACATCATGAAATCATCCATAAACATGAGATCATGAACCTTGAATCCTTAGTCCAATTAAAGGAAAGTTAGGATCAAAGTCAAGAGAAGTTAAGAGTCAAGTCTAGACGTTAAGAAGCAAGTCAAATAATTTTTTTTAAAGTTTACCAAAGTCTTTAACTAACGTTTTAACTTTGTTTTAAGACTTAAGTTTCAAGTTAAGCATAGAGTAAAGAGTTGAGTTCATTTCTCAAAAAGCTATAAGGGAACTAAGTATTCCCCAAAGATTTTATAAATATTTTCACATTTGAGCAAGAAAAGGGAACATCAATTCCAAGAGAGCTTTTAAGCTAAGTTTTGAGTAATTATCTCAAACCAAGGAAAGAGTTTTGTTTTTACAAACACATGAACTAAGCATATTTTGGGAATAGTATTGAGCACCGATATGAGGATGTGAGTTCATATTAACTCAAGTCTCCATAAACCATGTAGCCATCATGGACAGAAAAAGGGTCATACTTTTTAGATGATTCCTTAGTGCTTTTCAGCATAGACTAGTGGATCCACTTAGTAGTTCAGGTTCTATACTGATGGCAAGGTATAGAACGGTCCTTGGCAACGTGAGGTAAAATATTGTACCATCACTTAGGCTCATAGTGATGGTTATCGATTAGAGAAACTCCCACAGAAGTTATTGTATTTTTATATACATCAGTTTATTGTATTTTTACATACATTCTAGAGTTATGTTGTATCCTTTTATATACACGGAGTTGGCATCATGTTTTTAAACAAGTTTTCTTTACATTGCACTTGTTTTAAACTGCTTTATATTGAAATGACTTCAGTTAAGTATTCATGAGTTGAGAAGAGCCAAGGTAAGTGTTTTTTTCAGATTCTCTTTCTAGCCTATGTTGTTTTAGCATTCCAACTCGCATACTCGTACATTCAATGTACTCATGTCAGTTGGCCTGCATCGTCTTATGGTGCAGACGCAGGTAATCAGGATCAGCATCCAGCACCTCGTTGATCCAGCTTGAGCACTCAGAATCTGTGGTGAGCTTCCTTGCATTCGGAGGACTCCTTTATTTGCTTTCTAGTTTAGTCCATTAGGATGTTGTGGGGTTTGTCTCAACATCCATCTCAGTTGTTTTAGAGGCTTAATAGACAGTCGGTTATTAGTTCTTTAGTCTTCTCATTTTATCTTATGTTAAGACTTGGGTGGCCATTTTGGCCAAGTTGAATGTTTAATTCTTTTAACATTCTAAGTTATATTATTAAACTATTTGAGTAAGTTCTTTTGATCATTGTAATCATGCTTAGAGTCTTCCGCTGAGTTAAGTAAGCCAGGCCAACGGTTCGCTTGGGGCCAGTAATGGTTCTCGAGTGCCAGTCCCACCTAGGGTGTAACATGGGGTGTGACAAACTTGGTATCAGAGAACAGAGTTCAAGAGTCCTAGGGAGTTTATGAAGCCGTGTCTGTAGAGTCCTAGTTATCGGTGTGAAGTGCGCCACATCTATAATTAGGAGGCTGCAACATTTAGGAAATTCCTTCACTTCTTTCATACTCATTTCGGCGTTAGAGTTTTATCTCTAAAAAGTTTCTTTCTAACTCGTGCTTGTGCATAACCGATTATGAGTTGGACTATTTTGAGAGTACTTTCATGGGGCGTTTATTTCCTCGTGAGCTAAGAGAAGCAAAGAGATGGTTGCCGACATGAAGAGCAGGATGAGTTTATTCGTTATTAGGTTGCCTCGTCTGTCAGATAAGGAAAGTAAGGCAGCCATGCTAATAGGCGACATGGGCATAGCAAGGCTGATGATTCATGTGCAACCAATTGAGGAGGACAAGCTGAGGGATAGGGAGGAGTTTAGAAACAAGAAGGCTAAGACAAGGAATGAGTCCAGGCAGCAGAAAAGCAATGTGAACCGTTCGTCCTTTCAGCAAAAGCAAAAGGGGCCTGCTCCATCATCTGCTAGTGCACCTACACCGAGAAACAAAGGTGAGTATAATAGCCAGAATTCCCAGCACTTCAGAGCTAGACATGCACAATTTAGGAAAGTGTAGCATAAGGAGGTAAATGGGCTCCTGCATGTGCTAAGTGTGGTAGAACCTCCAGGTAAGTGTCGTGATGGCCAATCGGGTTGCTTCAAGTGTGGACAAGAGGGTCACTTCAAGAAAGGGTGCCCTAAGAACCGGCAAGGTAGTGGGAATCAGGGCAATAAAGCCCAATCTTTATCAGTTGCTCCACTAGGGTTGCAACTAGAGGAGCTACTTCCGGTATTGGCGGAGGAACAAACCATCTTTATGCGATCACTAGTCGTCAAGAACAAGAGAACTCTCCAGATGTTGTCACTGGTATGATCAAAGTCTTTACTTTTAATGTTTATGCTTTGCTAGACCCAGAAGCAAGTTTATCTTTTGTGACTCTTTATGTTGCAAATAGTTTTGATGTACTTCCTAAGAAACTTTGTGAACCCTTTTGTGTTTCTACACCTGTTGGAGAGTCTATTCTAGCGGAGCTAGTTTATCGTGATTGTGTCATTTCAATCAATCACAAAGACACCATGGCTGATTTAATTGAGTTAGACATGGTAGATTTTGATGTCATTCTAGGTATGGACTGGCTTCATGCCTGTTATGCCTCCATTGATTGTAGAACTCGAGTTGTTAAGTTCCAAATTCCAAATGAGACAATCTTAGAGTGGAAAAGTAGTTCAACAGTGCCTAAGGGTCATTTTATTTCATACCTTAAGGCAATAAAGTTAGTTTCTAAGGGTTGTGTCTATCACTTAGTCCGAGTTAATGACTCTAGTGTTGAGATACCTCTCATTCAGTTAATTCCTATAGTAAAAGAGTTTCGAGAAGTCTTTCCAGATGATCTACCCGTAGTCCCTTCTGAGAGAGAGATAGACTTCGGTATAGATGTTCTTCCAGATACTCGTCTTATCTCTATTCTACCATATAGAATGGCACCAGCAGAGTTGAAAGAGCTTAAAGAATAGTTGAAAGATCTCCTGATAAGAGTTTCATTCGACCAAGTGTCTCACCTTGAGGCGCTCCGCTCTTATTTGTGAGAAAGAAAAATGGTTCCCTTAGGATGTGTATAGATTATCGTCAGTTGAACAAGGTTACTATCAAGAACAAGTATCCTATTTTGAGAATTGTTGATCTTTTCGATCAGCTTCAAGGTGCTTCTTATTTTTCTAAGATTGACCTCAGATTTGGCTACCATCAGTTGAAAGTAAGGGAGTGTGATATTCCCAAGACAGCTTTCAGGACCCGTTATGGTCATTATGAGTGTTTGGTCATGTCGTTCGGTTTAACTAATTCACCTGCAGCGTTCATGGACCTTATGAATAGAGTTTTCAAGCCTTATTTAGATATATTTGTTATCGTATTCATTGATGACATACTAATCTATTGAAGAATGAGGAAGATCATGCTAGTCATCTCAAAATAGTTCTCCAAACTTTAAAGGATAAAGAGTTATATGTTGAGTTTTCTAAATGTGAATTTTGTCTTGAGTCTATGGCATTCTAAAGCCATATTGTGTCCGGTGATAGAATTAGAGTTGATACTCAAAAAATAGAGGCAGTGCAGAACTGGCCTAGACCCACATCTCCAACTAATATTAGGAGTTTCTTGGGTTTGGCTGGCTATTATAGCAGGTTCGTAGAGGGGTTTTCATCTATTTCATCCCCTTTGACCAAGTTAACTCAAAAAACAGTGAAGTTTCAATGGTCTGAAGCTTATGAAAAAAGCTTTTAGGAATTGAAGAAGATGTTGACTACTGCCCTAGTGTTGACCTTACCAGAAGGCACGCAAGGCTTTGTTGTATATTGTGATACGTCTAGAGTTGGTTTGGGTTGTGTATAAATACAGAATGGAAAAGTTGTAGCATATGCCTCCAGACAGTTGAAAGTTCATGAGAAGAATTACCCAACCCATGATCTAGAATTGGCTGCCGTAGTATTTGCTTTAAATTATGGATCCATTATATTTATGGTGTTCATGTGGATGTGTTCACCGATAACAAGTCTTCAGCATGTTTTTAGTGAGAAAGTGCTTAATCTCAGACAAAGGAGGTGGTTAGAATTACTCAAGGATTATGACATGAGTATTCTTTATCACCAAGGTAAGGCTAATGTGGTTGCTGATGCTTTAAGCATGTTTTCTATGGGTAGTACCTCCCATGTTGAGGAACAAAAGAGAGAGTTTGAAAATATGTGCATAGACTTGCACTCCTGGGAGTTCGACTAATGGATTCCATAGAAGAAGGGAAGTGGTGATGAATGGGGCTGAATCATCATTAGTGTCAGAAGTAAAAGAGAAGCAGGACCAAGATCCCATTTTTCTTGAATTGAAGGCAAATGTTCATAAGCAGAAATTTATGGTTTTTGAACAAGGGGAGATGGTGTATTGAGCTATCAAGGCAGATTGTGTGTACCAAGGGTGGATGAACTCCAAGAGAGGATCATGGAGGAATTTCATAGCTCCAGATATTCCATTCATCCGGGTTACACAAAGATGTATCGCGATTTGAGAGAAGTTTATTGGTGGAGTTGCATGAAGAAGGGCATTGCAGAGTTTGTGGCTAAGTGTTCAAATTGCCAACAGGTTAAAGTAGAGCATCAAAGGCCTGGTGATTTGGCTCAGATTATAGAACTTCCAGAATGGAAGTGGGAGATGATTAATATGGATTTCATCATAGGTTTGACAAGGTCTCCCAGGCATCATGTTTCGATATGGGTGATTGTTGATAGAATGAAAAATAAACCCACTTTTTACCGATAAAGACTACCCATACAGCAAAGTATTATGCAAAGTTGTATCTTCAAGAAGTGGTTAGACTTCATGGAGTTCCGGTCTCCATTATTTCAAATAGAGGTTCGCAATTTACTGCACAGTTATGGAAGTCATTCCAAAAAGGTTTGGGTTCAAAGTTGAACTTAAGTACTGTCTTTCATCCTTAGACAGGGGCAAGCAGAGCGCACTATTCAGAACTTAGAAGACATGTTGAGGGACTGTGTGATTGATTTCAAAGGAAATTGGGATGATCACCTACCCCTTATTGAATTTGCTTACTATAATAGTTACCACTCTAGCATCCAAATGGCTCCTTATGATGCTCTTTATGGGAGAAGATGCAGATCTCCGATTGGATGGTTTGAAGTTGGTGAAGCTGGGTTTATAGGACCTGATTTAGTTCATCAAGCTATGGAGAAGGTGAAAGTGATTCAATAAACGTTGAAAACTGCACAGAGTCGTCAGAAAACCTATACTGATGTTAGGAGAAGGGAGTTAGAGTTTGAAGTAGACGATTGGGTATATCCTAATGTTTCACCCATGAAGGGTGTTATGATATTTGGTAAGAAGGGGAAGCTTAGTCCTCGGTATATTGGCCCTTACAGAATATCGAAAAAGGTAGGTAATGTAGCTTATGTGTTGGAGCTACCACAAGAGTTAGTCGCGGTTCATCCGGTATTCCACATCTCCATGTTGAAGAAGTACATGGGCGATCCTTCATTGATCATACCAACTGAAGATATTGGGATCAAGGATAGCTTATCTTATGAAGAGATTCTAGTTCAAGTTCTAGATCGCCAAGTTCGCAAGTTGAGAACAAAAGAGGTAGCATCAGTCAAAGTTCTTTAGAGGAATCAGTTTGTTGAGGAAGATATTTGGGAAACTGAGGAGGACATGAAGAAGAGATATCCACATCTCTTCGAATCCGGAGAATTTCCAAATTAAGGTATTAATCCTTTTCTTGGTATTTATTTATAAGTTGGCATGATGTTTTTGCATTTGATTGTTGGGTGTTTGAACTGAATGATTGATGTCGCACCCTTACCCAAGTGTGAGTAGTCTCATTCGAGGACGAATGTTCCCAAGGGAGAGATATTGTAACATCTCTCTAATTGAAAGAACTAGGAAGAAGTTAAAAATTGGAAATAGTCATTTTTGGAAAGTATATAAAAATCTGGAAAATTGTGAAGTATGTTAAGTTAAGTTTTTGGTCAACTTCAAACGACCATAACTCCTAGCTCAAGATGAGTTAGGTGTTCTTCAAGTTATCATAGGAAATATCTTGGAATAATCTTTCCAACGTCGCCAATTTTGCGCGATTCCGAGTTTGTATGAGTGAGATATGTCTATTAGAAGTTGGGTTGTTGATTAAGGAAAGTCAAATCCGCATTTGAAAGGGTAGTTTAGTCTTTTTCATACCCAACTTAATTAATTCGTTTTCGGTAATATTTCTAAGGGTCTAAACTGAAATTGGTCAGTTTGTGCTTTTAAAATTAGAGTTAGGGTTTTTGGAGAAAGAACGTAAGAGGAGAAAAGAGCCAAATATCATTGTTCGCAAGGTTTTCGCTTGTGGATTTCGTCAATGTGAGATTACATAGCGTTGGGTTAGTTCTCCCACGTGGCAATCATTATTCAATTCAGCAAAATATATTAGATTTGAAAGTAAATCCTTTGAGTTCTTGATGAAATTCGTTTGAATTCTTGTGGGTTGTGTTGTTGAAGTTTTCTTGAATTTGATTCATATTTTTAGGTGTGATTATGAGTAGAATCTGATGTATTTTAAGGGAGTAGTCGATTCTAAACGTTTGGGGAAAGAACCATTGGAGTTTAGAGGGTTTAGAGATGAAAAACGAAGGAGAAAAATTGGGGATTTTCTAGGCATGGGCTTGGGGAATTGCGCCTCACAGAGCTCCCCACTTCAGAGTTTGAAGTTTGGGCTCTGGGGTGACGCGCCAGCCAGAGCGCCACAACTTCAGCTCTGAAGTTTGTGCTCTGGCTCCCCGCGCCTCTCAGAGCGCCAGGGACGCAGTTCTTCCCATTTCTTTCCCAACGTTCCGTACTAGTTCCTTAGCAATGTACCTATGTTTTCTAGTTGATTCCAAATCTCTTAGGTAGATCTAAACATCATGAAATCATCCATAAACATGAGATCATGAACCTTGAATCCATAATTCGATTCAAGGAAAGTTAAGAGTCAGGTCTAGAAGTTAAGAAGCAAGTCAAGAGAAGTTTATCAAAGTTTTCAAAAGTCTTTCACAAACGTTTTAACCTTGTTTTAAGACTTAAGTTTCGAGTTAAGCAAAGAGTAAAGAGTTGAGTTCTTTTTCTCTAAAAGTTATAAGGGAACTAAGTATTCCCAAGAGTTTAAAATGTTTTCACATTTGAAAAAGAAATGGAAACACTGTTTTCCAAGAGAGCTTTTATGCTAAAGTTTTAAGTAATTATCTCAAACCAAAGAAAGAAGTTTTGATTTAAAACATATGAGCTAAGTATATTTTGGGAGTAGTATTGAGCACCGGTATGGGGATGCGAGTTTATATTAACTCAAATCTCCATAAACCATGTAGCCATCATGGGTAATAAATGATCATACTTTTTAGATGACTCCTTAAGTTGCTTTTTTTAGCATAGACTAGTGGATCCACTTAGTTAAGGCATTCTATATGACGGAAAAGTATAGGACAGTTCTGGCAGCGTGGGCAAGACGTTGTACCACCACTTAGGCTCATAGTGATGGTTGTCGGTTAAAGAAACTCCCAGAGAAACTATATTACTTTATTACATGACTAAAGTTGAGTTTGTTATTGCATTTCTTTAACGAGTTGAGTTATTTTCTACTATTGTAAAAGTTTCCTATATATTGCATGTGATTTATTGCTTTATATTGAGTTAAGTTGTTCATGGGTTGAGTAAAGTCAAGGTAAGTGTTCCTTTCAGATTCATTCCAAGCCTGTGTTATAATTAGCATTCCAACTCGCATACTCATACATTCAATGTACTGATGTCAGTTGGCCTGCATCTTATTATGATGCAGACACAGGTAACTAGGATCATCACCCAGCGCCTCGTTGATCCAGTTGAGCACTTCGAGTCAGTTGGTGAGCCTCTTTGCATTCCGGAGGACTCCTTTTATTTTGCTCTCAGTATTTCATTGTTAGGATGATCGGGGGTCTTGTCCCGACATCCCTCTTTTTTTTATAGGCTTCATAGACAGAGAGTTATAGTTCTTTAGTCTTATTCATTTCAGTTGTATACGTTTAAGACTTGAGTTGCCATTTTGGCTTAAGTTATTATCTTTTAAGATTAGTGCATGGGTTGTATTTCTTAAGTTTAAGTTTTCCGCTGAGTAAGTAAGTCAGGCCAAGGGTTTGCTTGGGGCCAGCAATGGTTCTCGAGTGCCAGCCACGTCTGGGGTGTAGGCTCGGGGTGTGAGAAACTTGGTATCAGAGCCCAAACTTCAAGTGTCCTAGGGAGTCTATGAAGTTGTGTCTGTAGATTCCTAGTTATCAGTGTGAATCACGCCATATCTATAATTAGGAGGCTGCAACATTTAGGAAACTCCTTCACTTCTTTCATACTCATTTCGTGCGTTAGAGTTTTATCTCTAAAAATTTTCTTTCTAACTCGGGCTTGCGCGTAACTGATTGTGAGTTGGACTATTTTGAGAGTACTTTCATAGGGCGTTTATTTCCTCGTGAGCCAAAAAAAGCAAAGAGATGGTTGCCGACATGAAGAACAGGATGAATTTATTCATTGTTGGGTTTCCTCGTCTGTCAGATAAGGAAAGTAAGGCAGCCATGCTAATAGGTGACATGGGCATAGCAAGGTTGATGATTCATGTGCAACAAGTTGAGGAGGACAAGCTGAGGGATAGAGAGGAGTTTAGAAACAAGAAGGCTAAGCCAGGGAATGAGTCCAGGCAGCAGAAAAGCAATGTGAACCGTTCGTCCTTTCAGCAAAAGCAAAAGGGGCCTGCTCCATCATCTGCTAATGCACCTGCACCCAGAAACAAAGGTGAGTATAATAGCCAGAATTCCCAGCACTTCAGAGCTAGACATGCACAGTCTCATGAAAGTGTAGCATAATGAGGTAACTGGGCTCCTGCATGTGCTAAGTGTGGTAGAACTCCCAGGTAAGTGTCGTGATGGCCAGTCGGGTTGCTTGAAGTGTAGACAAGAGGGTCACTTCATGAAAGAGTGTCCTAAGAACCGGCAAGGTAGTGGGAATCAGGGAAATAAAACCCAATCTTCATCAATTGCTCCACCAGGGTTGCACCTAGAGGAGCTACTTCTGGTATTGGCGGAGGAACAAACCGTCTTTATGCGATCACTAGTCGTCAAGAACAAGAGAACTCTCTAGATGTTGTCACTGGTATGATCAAAGTCTTTACTCTTAATGTTTATGCATTCCTAGACCGAGGAGCAAGTTTATCTTTTGTGACTTTTTATGTTGCAAATAGTTTTGATGTTCTTCCTGAGAAACTTTGTGAACCCTTTTGTGTTTCTACACCTGTTGGAAAGTATATTCTAGCGGAGAGAGTTTATCGTGATTGTTTCATTTCAATCAATCACAAAGACACCATGGCTGATTTAATTGAGTTAGACATGATAGATTTTGATGTCATTCTAGGTATGGACTGGCTTCATGCCTGTTATGTCTCCATTGATTTTAGAACTCGAGTTGTTAAGTTCCAAATTCCAAATGAGACAGTCTTAGAGTGGAAAAGTAGTTCAGCAGTGCCTAAGGGTCGTTTCATTTCGTACCTTAAGGCAATAAAGTTAGTTTCTAAGGGTAGTGTCTATCACTTAGTCCGAGTTAATGACTCTAGTGTTGAGATACCTCCCATTCAGTCAATTCCTATAATAAAAGAGTTTCCAAAAGTCTTTCCAGATGATCTACCCGTAGTCCCTCCTGAGAGAGATAGACTTCGGTATAGATGTTCTTCCAGATACTCATCTTATCTCTATTCTGCCATATAGAATGGCACCAGCAGAGTTGAAAGAGCTTAAAGAATAGTTGAAAGATCTCCTAATAAGGGTTTCATTCGACCAAGTGTCTCACCTTAGGGCGCTCCGGTCTTATTTGTGAGAAAGAAAGATGGTTCCCTTAGGATGTGTATAGATTACCGTTAGTTGAACAAGGTTACCATCAAGAACAAGTATCCTCTTCCGAGAATTGCTGATCTTTTCGATCAGCTTCAAGGTGCTTCTTATTTTTCTAAGATTGCCTCAGATCTGGCTTCCATCAGTTGAAAGTAAGGGAGTGTGATATTCCCAAGACAGCTTTCAGGACCCGTTATGGTCATTATGAGTGTTTGGTCATGTCGTTCGGTTTAACTA
>JAJOOO010018725.1:0-17051 GCA_029582685.1 Solanum piurae | reverse complement strand
TTCAGAATGATCATAATAAAGCAGCTCCCTCAAATAAATATGATGATATTGAGGCGAATCTTGCTTACAAAGATGATGACTTTGAAGGCCTCCCAAATATTATTCATTTGAAAGCTGAAGATTTTTATGATAGTATTGACTGAAGAATTGATCACCTTATTGGGGGATAAGATTATAAAAATAGTTATTGTATTATTTTATGTTTGCAACTATGTTGTTCTTCTTTCCTAAAACACTATGTCTTGCTAATTTCTACATTTTTAGTGTAGCCTCTTTAAATTTCATATATTTGTAGTTTCTCAAATTCTTATAATATATCTATTATTTTTATGAAGAATATGGAAATTCTTGAGTCATCGATTGGATCAAAAATAAATTATGATGATATATGTCTTATAGAAGTGCCACAACACACACTATTTAAGAGATACGAAATATTTTTCTTCTTTGATTATGAAGGAAGCTAATGTTAATACAATATTCGGTAGTGCACAATTAATTGAAGGATCCGGAAAGACTAACTTAGTACTTACCGGAGGAACAATATTGATAATTGACGAATCATTATATTGTAGTAAGTCTCAAAGAAATTTATTAAGTTTCAAAGACATTCGACGAAATGACTATCATATTGAGATCAAACTACAAATGATGAAAAGCATGAATATCTTTATATTACTACAATAAAGTCGGGTAAAAGGTTTGTACTTGAAAAGTTACTCACTCTTTTATCAGGCTTATACTACATAAGTATTAGCGTGGTTGAAACAAATGTCATCGTACATCAGATGATTTTATTATTTGGCATGAACGATTGGGCCATTTCGATTCTAATATGATGAGCAAAATAATTAAGAGTTCACATGGACACTCTTTGAAGAACCAAAAGATTCTTCAATTTAAAGAATTCTCTTGTGTTGCATGTTCTCAATACAAGTTGATACCTAGACCATCAGTAATCAAAGTGAGAATTGAATATCCAACATGTTTGAAACGTATAGAGGGTGATATATGTGGGTCCATTCACTCATCATGTCGATCATTCAAATATTATATATTTTAGTAGATGCATCTACAAGATGGTCACGTGTGTGTTTCTTATCAACTCGCTATGTGACTTTTGCAAGATTACTTGCTCAAATAATAAAGTTAAGAGCATAATTTTCAGATTATGCAATTAAGACAATTCATCTCGATAATGCTGGTGAATTTACATCCAAGCTTTTAATGATTATTGTATATAACTGGGATAACAGTAGAGCATCCAATTGTTCATGTTCATACTCAAAATGATCTAGCGGAATCATTGATTAAATGCCTCCAATTAATTGCTAGACCAATGCTTATGAGAACAAAATTTCTCATTTCATTATGAGGTTATGCTATTTTGCATGCAACACATATTGTGCGGATTATACCCACAAGTTATCATAAAGTCTCCCCATTACAATTGACTTTTGGTCAGGAGCCGATCATTTCTCATCTTAGAATATTTGAATTTGCGATATATATTTCAGTTGCTCCACAGCAACGTAGAAAGATGGATCCCCAACGAAGCTTGAGGATATATGTTGGGTATGAGTATCCTTCTATCATAAAATATTTGAAACCTATGATTGGAGATTTATTTATGACAAGATTTGTTGATTGTCATTTTCATGAATCAACATACCAAGCACTAGAGGAGAAAATAAGCAAATGAAAAAGAAGATAGATTGGAATGCATTATCACTATCTCATTTATATCCTCGTACAAATAAATGTGAACTGAAAGTTCAAAAGATAATTCATTTGCAAAATGTTGCAAATCAACTGTCAGATGCATTCACTGACTTATCAAGAGTTACTAAATCTCATATTCCAGTTGCTAATGCTCTTATTCAAGTTGATGTCCAGTAGGACAATTAACTAATGCAAACGAATCTAAAGCACGTTTAAAACGTGGTAGACCAATCGTTTTAAAGATAAAAATTCTCAAAAAAGGAAAGGAGCAAATGATACAGATAGTCATAATATAAAAGAACCTTCTCAACAAGAGCAACGGGACATAATAATTGATGAAATCTTGGAAGTGGTTCACACACTTGAAAATAACGAAGAAATCTCAATAAATTATGTCTCATCAAGAAAAATATGGGACCAAAATAATATAATTGTAGACAATATGTTTGCTTATAATGTTGTTATTAAAATAATGCAACAAGATAAGGATTATGAACCAAAATCAGTTGAGGAATTTAGACAGAGGAATGATTGGCAAAAATGAAAAGATGCAATTCAAGTTGAATTAGCTTCGCTTGAGAAACACGAAGTTTTTGGACTGATAGTCCGAACACCTGAATGTAATGACTTATTCCCTTCGTTATAGAAAAGCCAATGGGGGGAATTTGGGGCCAAAAAACTTTTTCATAGTATTTGAATTTTCTCAACCTAGTCCAAATTTGGATGAAATTGGAGTCTTTAAGGTGTAGGAAAATATGGTAACAATCGGGGGAATTCTTTATGAATTTGATTGCATGAGTTGGTAGATAACTCGTTAAGGAATCCGTACGACTTCACGTAAATAAATTCGGGTGAGTAGAACTCCCGGAATCGATCTTAGCGTGAATGGTATTTTCTAAGCGTCGTGGGTTAGAGGGCTGTTGTGAAATTGGGATTTTGGAAGTCTTTAATTAGCTCTCTGTCTCATGCAACCTGCCT
Organism: Solanum piurae; assembly: GCA_029582685.1. Classification (NCBI taxonomy): domain Eukaryota; kingdom Viridiplantae; phylum Streptophyta; class Magnoliopsida; order Solanales; family Solanaceae; genus Solanum; species Solanum piurae. Next base: position 14,351 of record JAJOOO010018725.1, on the reverse strand, counting down.
TGGCGGGGATTTTGGTCGCTCTGGCGGGGTCGCTACAGCGGGGTGAGGCCCGCTGTGGCGGGCCATACGTGATTTAAAGTCGTTAATAAACCCCTAAACGATCTTATTTGGCACTTTTCGATTTCTAGAGCTAAGAAACAAACCCAGGCGACTCCTACTCATTTTCCACCATTCTTGAGGCTAAATGTAAGCTTTTCACTCCCCAAATCCATTTTTCGATCCGTAGAACGTAATAGAATGGGTGAATATTGATGGGGGAGGGTTTTGTTATAGATTCTATGGTGGAAACAACCCTAATTTGGATAATTGGGATCATGGGTTTGATATAGGGTTCATAGAATTGTTAGTAATTTGGGTAATTAGTGATTATTCATTGATTCCCATATTGTATTGATTGTTTGTAGACCAAGAACAAGCGAAACGAATCTGGAAAGGGAAGGATCAAGTTTCTTAGGGTTTCAAGCTTGTTTCGAGGTAGGTGATGGTTATGATTCTATGATTGTGTGGTGTATGTTTCTTCTTGCTTCATTATGATACTTGTATATGTATGAATGTTGCAATGTTGATCACACTTGTTGTAAATGAGATAGATGCATGATGATTGTCATGAAATCATGACTTAAATGTATGATCTTAAAGATATACTTGTGTTTGTGGTACGTTGAATGGATCAGTTACCATGTTTCGACATAATTAACTTGGATCGGTTGCCATGTTCCGGCAAAACTATGGGATCAGTTGCCACATTTTGGCATAATTATTGGATCGGGTACCGCATTCCGGTATGCTAACTATTTTGGTTTGGGTTTCATGAGAGGACCAATGACGTGACTTAATTGTGTATCTTGCGAAATGTGAAGTTGTTCGTAATGCTGATAATATTGTATATGTTCAATATATATGCATGTGATTATATTGTTGTCTTGACTTGCTTATGTTGCACTTAGTGGGATAGCCGCATGATCCTACCAGTACACTGTGGTTGTGTACTGATACTACACTTGCTCTTATTTTTGTTGAGTATAGGGCCTCTTCAAGCGGCTACTGACAGACCTCACTTAGGAGATCAGTGATCGTCGTTCGAATTCAAGGGTGAGCCAATTCTTCCTGACTGCCATGTAATTCTCTTTCGTCTATGTCCACCATTTTTGGACTTAGACTTTTGTTCTAGATAGTTGATTAGTTCATTAGATTGAGGTTGCATCCTTTCTTGTTTAGACTTGGTTCATTGTTAGATGTTTTGGTACATTGACTTTCAGGTTCTAGGTTATTTCTTTCGCATTGTTAGTTGCTAGATCTTTTGTTGAAGTTTATGGGAACTTAGTTTTTAGCCATTATTTATGCTTTCATATACTTAAATGCCTTAGTTTTTAGATTAGTTGCTTGGTTTGGGCTGTAGTAGTGGTTCTCCCACCGGAGTGTTAGTGTGGGTGCCAATCACGACGGTCTGGGTCGTGACAAAGTTGGTATCAGAGCCTAGGTTCATTGATCTCGATGTACCAAAATGAGTCTAGTAGAGTATTGTGGAAAGGTACGGGGACGCCTTTACTTTTCTTTGAGAGGCTATAGGATTTTAGGAAATCTCTTTGTTTTCTCTTGTCTCCTTTCGTGCTATGACTTGATTCCAATTGGTATATGGCTATTCAAATTTGTATCTAACCTTCTTCACTTTTTTGTTCGCAGATGGTTAATACTAGATTCAACGGCGTTAGGCCCGTAGCTCCCGTCAATGCTCCAGCTGAGGAATCTACAACGAAAGGTCGCGGTCGAGGCAGGGTTAGAGGAAGATCTAGGGGTAGAGGCCGTGGAAGAGTAGCGCCTGCTGGTAATGGAGCTCCTATTGAGAATGCTCCTGTGAATGAGGCCCCTCCCATTCAGCATGAGGAGATAGAAGAGGATATTGAAGTTAAGAATGTTGAGGAGGTTGGACAAGAGAAGGAGGTGCAAGCTGAGACTATCGGTGTTCCTCACATAGACCCAGTGTTAGCCCAACAGATCATGAAAGGGTTGGTTGGTCCTGGAGTGCTTCCTTCTGCTCAAGCAACTCAAGCTTCTACTAATCCTCCTGTTGCTAGCACTGCGCCCAAGGTGGGTGGGACTGGAGGTAATGATGCTTTCTTCCGTCCTTTGTTGGGTTCTGTCATGATTGGTAATGAACATGAAATGTTAACTAAGTTTTTGAAGCTTAAGCCTCATGTGTTTCTTGATTCTGAGAGTGAGGATGTTTATGAGTTCATCTTAGATTGCTACAAGAGGCTTCATAAGCTGGGAATTGTCCATCAGCATGGGGTTGAGTTTGTATCTTTTCAACTTCAAGGTGAGGCTAAGCAGTGGAGGAGAGCTTATATGGAATGCAAATCTTCTACCTTACCTCCACTTACTTGGACCCAATTTCATGCTATGTTTCTGGAAAAGTATGTGCCTAGCACTTTGAGGGATCGCAATAAGGATGAGTTCATGGCTTTGGAGTTTGGTCGTATGACTGTGGCTGCTTATGAGGCCAAGTTCCATGCTTTGTCTAGATATGATACTCAATTGGTGACTACTAAGGAAGAGAGAATCCGGTTATTTATTAGGGGACTAAATTATGAGTTGCAAGTGCTATATGTTCATATGACTTCTGCAGGTAGAAGCTTTAATGAGGTGACATACTATGTTAAGAAAGTGGAGGGGGTGAGGCAAGACGGTCAAGCTAAGGCATGGGAAAAATGGCCAAGAATTCGGGTAACTTCCAAGGTTTTTATTCCAAGGGGTCCAGGAGGCCAACGCTTGCAGCCAAGCCAATTCAGTCCTCTATGCCCGCCTCTGCAAGTAATTACTCAAAAACTCCATCTCATAATTTTCAGGATAACTAGGGAGTCGCGCTTTCGACGGGAAGCAGACCATGTTTCGATCGTACTTGTTACAACTGTGGTGAACCTAGGCATATGAGGAGAGATTTTCCCTACCCACGTGTGTAGGATTCTGCGCAACAGCAGTCTAGAGCAGTGGTTGTTGTGCCGTAATTTTCCTATCTTTAGAAAAATTACATTTTTGAAATGTTCTAAGTATAAAACAATTTGAGAAAAATACTTAGAAAAGAGTCGCCACTTAATTTTTTAAAGAAATCAAGAAAACTTATAATTTTCAAAGATTTAAACAGAAAAAATCATTTGAAAATACCAAAGAGGGTTCGGGGTTCAATTTACACTTCGAGAAGGGTTTAAGCATTCGAAGTGTCCACTAACATGCGGTTGACCTGCGACTTGACTAGAATATATTCGACATTTTTTAGAAAAATAATGATTTAACATAAAATAATAATTTATAATATGTGATTATCTTGAAGAAAATAATTAAATAAATGACACATTTTATTTCTTTTTATTTTTTAGAGAAAAGGGACCCAAAAATGAAACATTTGAATTAGATTGCAAGTGATTAAAATATTAAATAAACTAGACTAATTAGGATTTATCTAATTCATTTTGAAAATAATAATTTAAGCCAATTTAATAATTAAAGTATGAAAATCATTTAAAATTAATCGAAGAAACTTTTGAGAAAATGACCAAGTATTATTATTTTTTATTAATTAAAAAAAAAAGTTTTGGCTAAAAATTTTAAAGTTTATTTGAGAAAAATATTTTAACTTAAATAATTTAAAAATGAGTGAAATATGATTAAGCGAAATACATTAAAGGACATCTCTTTTAAGTACCAAAAGGTCTAACTTAATTGAAGATATAAAATTTTGACCAATATACTTAAATAAAAAAATAAATAAACACAAAACTTGAAATGTATTAAAATTAAACCAACACAAAGAAAATAACTTATCTTTTGGGGAATTTAATTAAGCTAATTAACAATTCTAAAATTTAGAGTTAAATAACAAACAATAAATAATTTCATAATTAAAGAGTAAGGGAAAAAATTGAATTTGGGCCCTTTTTGGGCCAAATTCGCTGCTACTATTGGGCTTAACCCTATTCCCGTTTTTGGTATACAGTTGTTATATACCAGTGTATATCTAGTGTATACAACCCATTTTCCTGCTTTCCGAAACTTGTAGCAGCTCCATTTTGACCTGTTCTTCGATTTTTCACTGCTGGCTGACTCGACAAGAACAAGATTTGAGCCTCCTTGGCTCGAAAATGCAATGTACAGGGGAAATGGAGGAGTCCAGTGGACTCAGGGGCAGATTCATGCAAATGAAGAGAAGGAACAGACAGTAAGGAGTAAGGAGCAGCATATAATAATATATGACTACAAACTAACATTTAAACAATTTAGTTAGTAGCTAAGTTATTGCAGATTTTAATTAACATATATAAGACAAGAAGAGCTAACATAAATATGACCACAACAACACACAAATAATAAAACAAATAGGAAGAGATTTATGAGTTACGGAAGAGGACACCAATGAGTATTTGATTTTAGAAAGATGGCTTATTACCCATAATCTAGTCATAAATATTAACAACAAAACTAAAATACCACATAGAAGCAAGAAACGATTGAATTTCAAAAATAAAGAACTACTAACAATAAAATTTGCATGACTCTTACACATGGATAAGGAAGACACACTAACACTAACAACTTCAACAAAAGAGTAGGGGAAGAAATGAACATGTATGCCATTTCTCAAGGATATGAATCCAAACAATAAGTTTATCATACAACTAAAGGATAAAGAATATTATTCAAATTGGGCTAAACATAAAAATCACAGAGGTAAACATTTAGAGCTACACTAAAAGGCAATGCTAAAAGAGCCAACACAAATTAAAACTTTCCAAGATATCAAATTGTAAGACCAAGGTTAGCGGCATAAACGAATCTGGCTCTCTCCAAACGGATTCGAAACTAGAATGACTCAAATTCTTATAGCTTAACAGGTAATCCAAAGAAAAGACCCAAACAAGGGCGTAAGACTAGCTTTAAGAGACTAGATAGCAACCTCAAATTTGAACAAGACAAGAGAACATCCATCACACTCTTCCATGTTCTTGACAATAAATAAATAAATAACGACAAATAAGTCTTAATCAGGAAACACGAGCAGGCAGTGGAGAAACATACGATTAAGGTCGTCAAGGTATTTGAGACAAGAAACAACAGGCACACACATAATTCGATATCTCAATATGAACAAGACTTAACATAAGGCAAAAGAAAGGAATAAAATGAACAAAAATCTTAAATTTTAATCCATATCGGTAATGCCACACCCTGTTATCAGCAAGAAGTAGCGTTTAGCTAAGTTCAAATGTCAGAACGACAAATTCATACTATCATCATGACTCAACTCCGAAACCATTTAAACCAAATAGTATTGAGCATTTAAGAAAATAAAAAATAAACATCAACAATTGCTATATAATCACGGATCAAAGAAAAAACTTCAACACACCATAATATTATCTTGGAAATAAAAGAGGAAAAAAGCATCATAAAGGACACCAAATTTTACCTATTCGGGGCAGCAAACAGAGACGATGAGCAAATGAGGGTAGCGATTCTTCCGCCACGAAATCTCAATACGAACAGCAAGCCAAGAACTTTGGGCAAAATTAAAGCGACTACCTTTTCGGAATTTAGAACAAAGAAAAGCTAAAATAAAAAATTTCAAATATAAAATTACTATTGCCAAAGAACTCCCACCCAAACTTTTTTTTTTCAACAGTGGTTAAAACAGATGAATATATAGATGGAAATTTTGTCGAAATCGCGTGAAACTTCAAAATTTTCAAATTTGAATTCATTCTGCCTCTTTTCAAGACAACAGTAGAAAGCTTTGAAAAATCTCCTTGAAATGGGGGAAAGGGACGTGAGGGTGATGGATTAGGTCTCTAGGGTTATGGGTTCGCAGACGGGTGACGAGAATTCCGGATTTGGCTGGATTTTTCTGGGTTGCGTCTGGAGGAAGAAGAAGAGCATGTGCAGTGGGGTTGGGGTACTGTATGGCGTATTGTATGCTGTATTGTATTGTTGTTGGGCTATATTGGAATGTTGTGGGTTATTTGGTGAAGAAATGGGCCAGTTTGGTACTATTGGGTTGGGAATGAGTTGGATTGGGAATTGGAATCAAACTTGGGCCACTGAAAAATTAAAAAGAGGCCCAAATCTGGTCTTAATTTGTCAAGGTTTGGGCTTAAAGGGGGTTGGAAGATTTGTATGAAAAGTGGCTAAATGAATTGCAAAATTAGCCACCTTAAATTTAAAATTTAGCCAATTTGAGTTAACTTGATGATTTCGGCTAAACTTAAATAAGACGAATTAATATAATTAACTAATGAGCTTCTTAATCTTAACGGAATAAAATAATTAATTTACATATAAACCAAATGACTTAGAATTATAACTATAATTTAAACTAAACTAGAATGAAAATAAAATCCTTTTGCGATAATTTTTGAATATTCATAAAATATACTAATTATATACATAGTTATGTGAAAGATATATATTATCTAAAAATTATAAAAAGTGACAAGACTATTTAAAAATCTTGCAAACTATATTATTATTATTATTTATTTATTTTTATTATTATTTAGAAATTTTATAAAACTAATAATTTTAGATCGTTTGAAATTGGAGAAGCTCGAAATGATTAATTTATATAGTGGAGGGTCAAAATTGGGTGTCAACAGTGGTACCCGCGGGGAATGGTAATAATGGTAGAGGACGTCCACAAGGTGGGCGAGGAGGTAATCAGCGAGGTTGTGAAGGTAGAGGAAATGGTAACGGAGGTAGGGGTAACGTGCAACCAGGAAGGGAGGTGACTCGCCAAGATGATATGGGTCAGTGTTATGCTTTTCCGGGCAAGAACGAGGCAGAGGCATCTGACGCGGTGATTACAGGTACTATTCTTGTCTATGATCGGATGGCTAATGTGTTGTTTGATCCGAGTTCTACTTATTCATACGTATCCGTGAGATTTGCCTCAAAATTTGATATGAATTATGATATACTTGATGCCCCTATCCATGTTTCTACCCCAGTTGGAGAGTTAGTTACCCATGTCTTTCGTTCTTGTCCTATTTTGTTTATGGGTTTTCAGACTTGGGCTGATTTGGCAATTTTAGATATGACTGACTTCGACATAATCTTAGGCATGACTTAGTTGTCCCCCTATTATGTTGTGCTTAATTGTAAAACTAAGTCTGTAACTCTAGAAATTCCAGGGAGGGAAAAATTAGAGTGGGAAGGGGTGTACAAGCCTAAGCAAGCTAATATTATATCCTCTATTTGGGCTAGTAAACTGGTAGAGCAAGGTTGTTTGGCTTATTTGGCCCATAATAGGGATGTTGAGATTGAGGCTCCATCCATTGAGTCTATTCCTGTGGTGTCTGAATTTAGTGAAATTTTTCCTAATGATTTGCCTGGTATGCCTCCGGATAGAGATATAGATTTCTCCATTGTTTAGAGTCTGATACTCGTCCCATTTCTATCCCTCCATATCGCATGGCTCCAGCAGAATTAAGAGAACTTAAGGCTCAAATCCAAGAACTTCTTGATAAAGGATTCATTCGCCCTAGTGCTTCCCCATGGGGTGCTCCAGTTTTGTTTGTTAAGAAAAAGGATGGTAGTATGAGAATGTGTATAGATTACCGGAAATTGAATAGGGTCACTATTCAAAACAATTACCAATTGCCTAGAATAGATGATTTTTTTGACCAATTGCAAGGTGCATCAATTTTCTCTAAGATTGATCTAAGGTTTAGCTACCATCAGTTGAAAATTAGGCATGGGGATGTGCCCAAGACGGCGTTTAGAACTCGCTATGGGCACTATGAGTTATTGGTTATGTCTTTTGGTTTAACCAATGCGCCTGCAACTTTCATGAGTTTGATGAATTGGGTGTTCAAACCATTTCTTGATTCGTTTGTTATAGTCTTCATTGATGATATTTTGGTCTATTCGAAAAGTGAGGAAGAGCATGCCGACCATCTTCGTATTATTTTGGGTGTCCTTGGGAAACAAAGGTTGTATGCAAAATTTTCTAAGTGTGAATTTTGGTTGAAATCGGTTGCATTTTTGGGGCATGTAGTTTCAAAATAAGGGGTAATGGTAGATCCTCAAAAGATTGAGGCGGTTAAGAACTGGGTTTAGCCTAGCTCTGTTACGGAAGTTAGGAGTTTTGTGGGGACTTGCTAGCTATTATCGCCGATTTGTGAAGAATTTTGCTTCCATTGCCACTCACTTGACCAATTTGACCAAAAAGGAGATACAATTTGAATGGACTAAAAAATGTGAGGAGAGCTTTCAAAAGCTCAAGACTCTTGACCACCGCACCTATTCTAGCGTTACCTGTTGAAGGTAAGGATTTTATTATTTATTGTGATGCTTCACATTTTGGTTTGGGTGCTGTATTGATGCAGGATAAGAATGTTATAGCTTATGCCTCGCGTCAATTGAAGGTGCATGAGAGAAATTATCCAACACATAATTTAGAGTTGGTAGCGGTAGTGTTTGCTCTTAAGATCTGGCGACATTACCTCTATGGTGTCAAGTGTGAGGTGTTTACTGATCATCGTAGTTTGCAACATGTGTTCACTCAAAAGGATCCAAATTTAGGACAGTGAAGGTGGATGGAGTTACTTAAAGATTATGATGTCACTATTCAATACCATCCGGGTAAGGCTAATGTAGTGGCAGACACTTCGAGTCGAAAAGCGATGAGTATGGGTAATTTAGCTTGCTTGAGTGTATCCAAGTGACCTTTGGCTAAAGAAATTCAGACCTTGGAGTGTAAATTCATGCAATTGGGCATCTCAGAAAGAGGTGGGGTGTTAGCTAGCATTGAAGTAAGGGCCACTTTCATTAAAGAGATCAAGGAGAACAATTTGAGGATGAGAATTTGGAGGAGATTAGAAAGAAGACTGCGATGGGTAAGGCACAAGAGACCACTCTTGATGCGGATGATGTGCTTAATTTTAAAGGGAGAATATGCGTTCCTAGAGTAGATGACTTGATTGAGAAATTGTTGGCAGAGTCTTATGGTTCGCGATATTCTATTCATCCGGGTGTGACCAAGATGTATCGAGATTTGAAGCGAATTTACTTGTGGCCGAGCATGAAGAAAGACATATCGGAGTTTGTGGCGAAGTGTCAGAATTGTCAACAAGTGAAGTATGGACATCAAAGACCTGCAGGTTTGCTTCAAAGAATGCCTATTCCGGAATGGAAGTGCGAAAGAATAGCCATGGATTTTGTGGTTGGTCTCCCCAAGACTTTGGGGAAGTTTGATTCTATTTGGGTAGTGGTTGATAGATTGACTAAGTCAGCCCATTTTATTCCGATAAGAATAGATTATAATGCTGAACAATTGGCTAAAGTTTATGTGAAAGAGATAGTGAGGTTGCATGGGGTGCCCCTTTCTATCATCTCAGACCGTGATACCTAATTCACATCAAAGTTTTGGAGGAAATTGCATGATGAATTTGGGCACACAACTCACTTTTAGTACAGTCTTCCATCCACAGACAGACGGGCAGTCAGAGAGGACTATTCAAGTATTGGAAGACATGTTGAGGGCATGCGTGATTGATTTTGGAGGACAATGGGATAAGTTCTTACCTTTGTGTGAATTCTCTTATAATAATAGTTACCACTCCAGCATTGATATGGCACCATTTGAGGCATTATATGGGAGAGGATGTAGATCACCCATAGGATGGTTGAAGGCTGGAGATGTGAAACCATTGGGGGTTGATTTAGTGAAGGATGCTCAAGATAAGGTGAGGAGTATTCAAGCTAAGCTTTTAGCAGCCTAGAGTAGACAAAAGAAGTATGCAGATCATAAGGTAAGAGACATGGCATTTCAAACCGGTGATAATGTTCTTCTTAAGGTATCACCCATGAAAGGGGTGATGAGGTTTGGTAAGAAAGGTAAGCTAAGTCCTAGATACATTAGTCCATTTGAGGTTCTTGATTGTGTAGGACCGGTAGCGTATATATTGGCTTTACCTCATAATATATCGGGTGTTCATTTGGTATTTCATGTGTCCATGTTAAAGATATATCATGGCGACGGGAATTATATCATTAAGTGGGATTCAATTGTGTTAGACAAGGACCTCCAATATGAGGAGGAACCGATTGCAATTCTTGATCATGATGTTCGTAAGTTGAGGACCAAGGAGATTAAGTCCGTGAAGGTTCAATGGAAACATTGTCCAGTTGAGGAAGCTACTTGGGAAACCGAGAGGGACATGCGAGACAAGTATCCCCAATTATTCGTCGATTCAGGTACTACTTCATTCTTTCCTTAGACTACTTTTCCTAAGTTTTGTCACCCGGGGACGAGTGATGGGTAAATTGGTATCTATTGTAATGACTTGTTCCCATCGTTATAGAAAAGTCAATGGGGGGAAATTTGAGGCGGGAAAACTTTTTTATAGTACTTGAATTTTCCCAACCTAGTCCAGATTTGGACGAAATCGGAGTCTTTAAGGTGTAGGAAAATCTGTTAGCAATCGAGGGAATTATTTATGAATTTGATTGCATGAGTGGGTAGATAACTCGTTAAGGAATCCGTACGACTTTACAAAATTGAATTCGGGTGAGTAGAACTCCTGAAATCAATCTTAGCGTGAAAGGTATTTTCTGAGCATCGTGGGTTAGAGGGGTGTACTGAAATAGGGATTTTGGAATTTTTTAATTAGCTCTCTGTCTCGTGTAACCCGCCTTGGCAGGGATTTCAGTCGCTCTGGCGGGGCCGCTACAGCAGGGTGAAAGCCGCTGTGGCGGGCCAGACGCGACCTAAAGTCGTTAATAAACCCCTAAACAATCTTAGTTGACACTTTTTTATTTTTAGAGCTAAGGAATGAACCCCAGGCGACTCCTACTCATTTTTCACCATTCTTGAGGCAAGGTAAGCTTGTCACTCCCCGAATCCGCTTTTCGATCCATAGAACGTAATAGAATGGGTGAATATTGACGAGGGAGAGTTTTGTTATAGATTATATGTTCAAAATAACCCTAATTTGGATAATTGGGATCATGGGTTTGATATAGGGTTCATAGAATTGTTAGTAATTCGAGTAATTAGTGATTATTTATTGATTCCCGTATTGTATTGATTGTTTGTAGACCAAGAACAAGTGGAGCGAATCCGAAAAGGGAAGGATTAAGTTTCTTAGGGTTTCAAGCTTGTTTTGAGATAGGTGATGGTTGTGATTCTATGATTGTGTGATGTATGCTTGTTCTTGCTTCATTACGATACTTGTATATGTATGAATGTTGCAATGTTGATCACACTTGTTGTAAATGAGATAGATGAATGATGATTGTCATGAAATCATGACTTAAATGTATGATCTTGAAGATATACTTGTATTTGTGATTGTGGTGTGTTGAATGGATCGGTTGCCACGTTCTGGCTTAACTAACTTGGATCGATTACCACGTTCCGGCATAACTATGGGATCAGTTGCGACGTTTCGGCATAGTTATTGGATCGGGTACTGTGTTCCAGTATGCTAACTGTTTGGGTTTAGATTTCACGAGAGGACCAATAATGTGACTTAATTGTGTATCTTGCAAAATGTGAAGTTGTTCATGATTTTGATAATATTTTATATGTTCGATATATATGCATGTGATTATATTGTTGTCTTGACTTGCTTATGTTGCACTTAGTGGGATAGCCGCGTGATCCTACCAGTACACTGTGGTTGTGTACTGATACTGCACTTGCTCTTATTTTTGTTGAGTACAGGGCATCTTCTAGAGGCTACTGACAAACCTCGCTTAGGAGATCAATGATCGTCGTTCGAATTCAAGGGTGAGCCAATTCTTCCGGGCTGCCATGGAATTCTCTTTCGTCTATGTCCACCATTTTCGGACTTAGACTTTTGTTCTAGATAGTTGATTAGTTCATTATATTGGGGTTGCATCCCTTCTTGTTTAGACTTGGTTCATTGTTAGATGTTTTGGTACATTGACTTTCAGGTTCTAGGTTATTTCTTACGCATTGTTAGTTGTTAGATATTTTGTTGAAGTTTATGGGAACTTCAGTTTTTAGCCAATATTTTTGCTTTCATATACTTAAATGCCTTAGTTTTTAGATTAGTTGTTTGGTTTGGGTTGTAGTAGTGGTTCTCCCATTAGAGTGTTAGTGTGGGTGCCAATCACGACGGTCTGTGTCGTGACACAAAAGGTACAAATCAAGTGAGGATACAAATGAATTTTTGCGTGAAAATGAAATGAGAAAAATGAAGTCGTAAGATATAAAGCACGACTTGTGGCATAAGAATTTTCACAAAGGCATGACATTGATTATATGGAAACATATTCTCATGTGGTAGATGCAATCACTTTCATTTATCTTATAAATATGACAGTTCATGAAAAACTTGACATGTATCTAATGGATGTCGTTACAACCTATTTATATGGCTCACTAGACAATATCATTTTTATGAAAATTCCTAAAGGATTTAAAATACCTAAAATGTATAAAGATTCCTGAAAAACTTGTTCAATAAAATTTCAAAAATCTTTATACGGATTGAAACAATTAGGATGCATGTGGTATAATTACCTTACGTATTAAAGAAAGGGTACAAGAATGACTCAATTTGTCCTTGTATATTTATTAAAAAATGTTGATCAAAATTTGTTATAATAGTTGTATATGTTCATGACTTGAATATCATTGGAACTCGTGAAGAGATTTCAAAGACAATAGAATGTTTGGAATTTTTTTTTGAAATGAAAGACTTTGGAAAGACAAAATTTTGTCTTCGTCTAGAAATTGAGAATTTTACGAATAGGATATTTATTCATCAATCAACATATACTGAAAATATTTTTAAAAATTTCTACATGGATAAAGCACATCCTTTAAGTACCCAGATGATTGTAAAATCAGTTGATATTAATAAAGATTCATTTCGACCTCATGAAAATGATGAAGAACTTGTTGGTGCTGAGACACCATATCTTAGTGCAATTGGTGCATTGATGTACCTTGATGATAATTCTTGACCAGATATATTTTTTCTATAAATTTATTAGAAATATTTAGTTCTTCTCCAACACGGAGACATTGGAATGGTATTAAGCATATACTAAGATATCTTCGAGGATCTATAGATATGAGACTATTTTATTCAAAAGGATCCAATTCACAATTAATTGGTTATGCAGAAATATTTGTCTGACCCACATAGAGGTCGATCTCAGACAAGTTATTTATTTAAATATAGAGGTACAAATATATCATGGTATTCAACAAAATAAACTATGGTTGTTATGTCTTCATCATGCATAAATAATAACCATACATGAAGCTAGTCGAGAATGTGTTTGGTTGAGATCAATAACTCAACACATCCAGAAAACATGTGGCCTTCCTTCAAAGAGACAAATTCCAAAGACATTATATGAAAACAATACTGCATGTATAGCTCAACTAAAAGGAGGATACATCAAAGAAGACAGAACAAAATACATTTCGCTAAAATTCTTTTTCACTCACGATCTTCAAACAAAGGGTGAAATAGATGTTCAAAAAATTTGTTCCAGTGATAATTTAGCAGATATGCTCACCAAGGCATTACCAACTTCAATCTTTGAGAAGTTGAGAAGCAAGATCAGAAGGTGTGATCTTCGAGATATTAAGTGATGTTTTCATCAGGAGAGTAAATATGTTGAACTCTATTTTTCCTAACCAAAGTTTATCCCACTGGATTTTTCTGGCAAGATTTTCAGTAGCAATAAATGATAGAAATATAGATAAATCATTAGTACTATATTGGAAAATGTCAGGAATAGAACTAGCCCCAGGCAGTAAAATATTCACAGCAAGATGTAAAAATTTGTATGTATTAACAACTAAACATAAAATAACAGCAAAAAATAAAATAAATAAAATAAAAATAGAAAACCCATTCGAACAAATTGTTACAGTAATAGATAATAATGATTATAGTTATAAGGAAATGAATATAGAAGAAGATCTAGAAATAGTAAGCGAAAGGATAAGTACATCTAAAAGAAAAAGTTATAGTGAGACACCGCAATCGTCAAGAAACTCAGTAGAAATACACGAAATAGAACCATATTATTATTATATAACTGGAATATTAGAACAAAGAAAATTCATCATAACTATAAATACAGGCCAAGAAGAAAATTACATAACAAGAGAATTAGTGACCGAAGAAGAGATAAACTCAACAGCACAATCAGAATTACCCAAGGAATTTATAGCATTAAGCGAAACAGTAGAAAAAGAACTAATTATTGGCGGAATACCAATGATAATAAAATTCAAAATATACCATGGAAATAAGAATATTATATTAGGAATAAAATGGCTAGAAGACATGAAACCATACAATCTAGAG
>JAJOOO010018723.1:0-14208 GCA_029582685.1 Solanum piurae | reverse complement strand
CCTTCAATTTTTGGGCTTACAGAAGTTCAGCTTGTTTGTGATTGAGAAACCTTTTATTATTTCTTGTTGACCTGTGATCTAAATATGAAATGTTTTGTTGAGAATATATAGGAATTCTTTCATTCAGATCATCACCAAGACGAATACAGGAGGGAATTACCTCTGAATTTTTTTATGGCCTGCTAGTTGAGACTGCCTTAACTTCTGTTCCTGTTGAATGGAATGAATTTGATGTTGCATTTCCTATATTTTTGTTGTCCTCATTTTCTGATTTGAATTTGTCATACTCTTAGTTTGTATTGCTTTTAAACTACCCTGCAAATTCAGGTATAACATTCTGTATGAAAGAAAACAGGTTTGTCCTTATTATTTTTGTTCTTTTCTGGTTTTCAGGATGATTCATATCTTGAGAGTTACATTAGTACCATTGGAGTGGACTTTGTAAGTGATCCATGCCATTCTGTTCAATGTCTTCGTAATCATTGTTTGCAGTGTATCAGTGACGATTACATTCTCTTGTAGAAAATCCGCACGGTGGAACAAGATGGGAAAACCATTAAACTTCAAATTGTAAGTATTTGAAATCCAAGTGCGTAGGCAATTTATGTCTCTGTCAAAGGAATTGCAATTAGCAGGAATGTCTGGGTTGTTTACCATATATTTAGAGAAACAGAAATTAAGTCAGAATCATTAATCTATATATATTTTGATTCATTCTCAACTTGTTTTAGTTCCTTTAGAATCTAATGTTCCTGCTTTGTTACATATAGTGGGACACATCTGGCCAAGAGCGTTTTAGGACAATCACCAGCAGTTACTATCGTGGGGCTCATGGCATAATTGTGAGAAATAAATTATTTCTTATACTTTTTCATTGATTTCATTTTTTATTTATCAAGGTTGTCTTGTTCTGATGTCATTTTTTCAGGTGGTTTATGATGTGACTGCTCAAGAGAGCTTCAATAATGTCAAGCAATGGTTGAGTGAAATTGATCGATATGCAAGTGAGTGTAAACAAGCTTCTTGTGGGAAATAAGTGTGATCTCACAGCGCAAAAAGTAGTTTCCACTGAGATATCTCTGGTAAGAAGTCTGCTACACCTTTTATTCAAGACACTGTCCCACAATGAATACATCGGTGAATTGAGTTTGCATAATATGTAGGCTTTCGCTGATGAAATTGGTATTCCATACATGGAAACAAGTGCAACCAATGTGGAGCAGGCTTTCATGGCCATGGCTGCTTCAATCAAGAACAGGTATCCGAATTCGTCAAAGTATGAAAAATCTTTGTATGATGATTCTTTGCTTTTGTAGAATGGCGAGCCAACCCGCATCAAATAATGCTCGGCCTCCAACTGTGCAGATCCGTGGACAACCTGTTAACCAAAAGAGTGGTTGCTGCTCGACTTGAAAGGAGAAGTTACGTTAGCACGATGATGCTTCTGATCTGATGTAGCATGTAAAATTAGTCGCAATGGTTTGAATGATGTTTCAGCCTTTCGCCAAAACCCCCATTCTTTGCAATGTATTTGATTTTTGTACAAAAACTTGGAATTAGTAGGTTTGCTTTCATTCCATACTTTGTAGGCGTTTGGCCATGCGATATCATATCATGATATGGTATCGTGAGATGGAATCAGCGTTTGGACATGTGATTTTACGCTGATTTCATCTCATGATTCCATATCATGAGATGTGATTCCATATTCCCCAAAAATCATGATATGAAATTATATGGCAACTCCATATCATGATTTGAGATATTTTAATACAAAAATTGATCTATAAGTTTATATTTTGTTAAAACAACCCCACATTTATATCTACTAATTAACTATTTATTTCATATGTAAATAAAATTTATAATTACATCATTACTTTTTAAAATTTATTATTCTTTCCAACATATGGTCACTTTAACTCACACCAACCGATTGTTAAAGTGACAAAATATTTATGGTCTATGAGCATGAAAATATAGTTGTGGATGATATTGACCAACAAATGACTCAAAGTAACAATGTTGGTTCGTCTTCTCGGTCACATGATGGAGAAATGCAAGTTCAACGTGAGGGAATTGTTTGTACTACGTGGGAGCATTATATTAAAGATTAGTACACTACAATTTATGTTCAATTTTTTTTTATTAAATTAAAGTTAGATGAAACAATTACTTAAGTGGAGAACAAATAGCTTTGTAATAATTTATTATGCGATTTTATAAATTTTTGTTTATTTGATAAGATTAAATAAACAATTGGGACTATTTTAATAGTTTTACAACTTATGAATTTTTATGTTTATGAGAAAATATACAACACAAAAATTTCATATCGCATATCCAAATAAAACTTCAATTTCATCTCATAATTCCATATCATAATACCATATTGCATGGCCAAACGAGCCCTTAATATTGCTTCAGCTTTAAGCATCACCCTTGAACTTAATGGTAACTGAACAAGTTAGCCCAACGTCTAACAGATTATGTGGGAAATGCTAGTTATCAACAAGTTAGTGGTTAGGAATGACAATGGGGCTTCAACCCCCTCTGCCAGAGGTGGACCCACCTTTGAAGGAGTGGGTGCATATGAACTTGTTCACTTCGAAAATATTTATATATATATATATAATATATATTTCTAAATAAGGATCATATAATTAAGTTTGCACCCTAAAATATATTTTTTTTGTCAATTTTTTTCAAAAAAAAATATATTGAAAAACCCCAAGTGAGATTTGAACTAGCAATTTCACAGTGTATACTTAGGGACAATACTATCCGGTCATAGAGTGTACTATGTTATGTTTTATTTGATTTATATTTATATATACACTCCAAGATAGAGTGACCTATCTTGTTTGGCAATATTTTTCGATGAAGTGTTGGTGCTTCATCTAAGCTGCATCCGCCTTTAGTAGTGTTACGTTGTCTTTAAATCTTGGGTTCTCCCATGTGGCCCGACCTGCTTATGTTATCTCTATTTTATAAAAAAAATATTATCATGCTAAAACAGTACTCAAATTTGACATTTCATTATATTTTTTTTAGGATGAAGATCTAATTTAATAGAACCTTTAGTTATTATCTTGTTAAAACCCACAAATTTAACAGATTTTGGACCTATACGTGGCAATATATCATAAATAAATCTAGTTTGGTTTACAAATAAATTTCCAGAGCTTAAACCCAGTAACAAATTTTGATTTTAAAAAAGAGTCAAAAGTGTTAAAATACATACCTAAACTATCTTATTTTTTTTTAGTTTCATACTTAAAGTGTTGGGAGAGTGAGTTTCATACTTAAATTATCACACATTAATTTGAGAAACACACTTCGGGTGTGTGTAATACACTTTTTTTATTTTAATTATTTTTACCACATATCATTCACATAAATAAAACATTCCACCTTGAAAAAATTAAATAAACTATTAATATTAATTAAATATTAAACTATCACAATCCCAAAATGAAATGATTTTTTTCAACTACCCCCTCCCGACAATGCACACACATATTTTTACAAAACACATATATATAAAATGAATGATAATTTAAATATAAAACTCACACACCTAATAATTTAGATATAAAATTCAATAAAAAAATGATAATATAGGGGTGTTATTTACCCTTCACTCTAATATTTTAGTTTCCCCTTCATTGTTGTTGTTTTTCATTATTTTATTGTGCATAGCCGTTTCCCTAAACTCATATTTCCACGAAAAGCCACCTTGTAGAGTTGTTCATATTGAACGTACCCAACCTTCAAATTTTCCTTACAAATTATATTTCTAAAATATTCTCCTTCTTTTTAGCAATGTTTTATGCACTTGCAAGGTAAGTTCCAAGTGTGACTTTAACTGATTTTTGTATGTGTTTTACAATGGAGTTTGAAGTATCATTACACTATTATGGTTTATTTATTCTTTTTTAAGGGCACACTATGAATTCAGCAGACTCGAATTAATATTATCCATCCCTCCATCTTTTTTTTTAACATGAGATTTGATTTTAATTTTTTTTTTTTATCTAACCCCTTATCAACATATTCTCATCCAATTGATTCGTTCATTTACTAACCGCCAAGCACATGGAGAATGGTCAAATTAGCTAATAAAAATATGATAAGCACAATTTATTTAATTAAGGATGGATCATCAATCCATTCAATCATTGACATATAGCCAAAATTGACAAATGTGAAATTTTGTTTGATATTGTTATTTATAGACATAATATATAAAGAAAAAACGATCTATTACATACTTTAAAAAAAAAACATTAAAAGTAAGTAAAAATTGAGTGGGCTAAGTTATGATTCAGCATTTATCCCAACTCATTTCAGTCCTACTAATTTTTACAATCCATTTTGACTCACCGAGACAGTAAATTTAACATCCCCAAGATAGTCTATTCCTCCACAATATGTTTGTATAGCATGTTCACACTTTGATTCAATAACTAGGATATCATAAAACCTCACTAAATTAATATTTAGTAAATTGATAATCTCTCTAAAATAAAAATAAAATCCGATTTCGACTTAGGCCAATAAAAGAAATTACTCATTTCGATAAGATAATATATTTTCAAAAGACCCCTAAATAAATATGGTCCAATCAATATTATAGACTAATACTCTTTAAGTACATATATATCTAAGACAATTTAGTGAAATATGATTTTACTGTATTTTGTTTGTTAAAATTTAAATCTAGTTGAAGCTCATCTTTAACTTTTCTTATTGCATCAAAAAGTTCCGGTGTTGTCTTTTTGAACTGCACCATAAAAATGTGAAGAGTTCTAGATGCGATAAATATTTTCTTACGCGTAGCTGGTTGCAAAGGTATTGTATGATCTTCAACTTCATCATCAACATTATTTTTCCGATGATATCAACAATTTTTTCTAAGTAATGGACATTTGAACATGTATCACTTTCATCTGGGTGATTCAAAAGGTTATTGACGTCAATTTTTTTTGTGGTAATTAGAATTATTAATCATGGCATCAAGTTCATGAATGACATTTTCACAAAAACACTCTTTAAATTGATATATTTTAATTTATGGATTAAACAATACATCTACAAAGATAATAATATTTTGTGATTCTATCTATATTTAATTTTGTGAGGTTTTACGGTATTTGGTTAAGCAAAATTTATGTGATTTGGTAGACGTACGAAGTCTTTAGTTCCATGAAAATAATTGGTCCGTGGTCTATTTTCATAAGCTAAATTAGTACATCATTCCTTTTATCTTTCCACACTCTGCCTTAAATGTTTTCTAATTTTAAAGAGTTTTTGTTGACTATATGAAGATGCTATTATGTTTTTTTGTTTTGCTACACGTAAACTTTGGCTTACGTTTTTATTGAAAAAAATGTCACTAAGGTTGTCTCTGACCGTATGACGCGCTTGTCAGCCGGTCATGTGCGATTCTCATTTTGTATCTATGTTGTCTTGTCGCTATACGCGCAGCCTTACGCGGCCCTACTAATTTAAGTGTGATGTTCTTAGAGTATCGAGCAAATCATTTTCTTGCAAAATAATTTTTTTTAATTAAATTAATATATAAATAAAAAGTATTATTCAAATAAGTTTGTATATAAGTAGAGCTGTCAAAAAAGGTTGGCCCAGTCCCACCTGGTCCAAGCCTCGCGGGCCAATGAATTTGTAGGGATAGGATGGGTCGGTCCTTCATTTGGAAGGGCCTGAAAATGTTCAATCCAACTCTACCCTAAAAGGGCTGGGGCGGGCTAGCCCTTCTTTTTTCTTTTCTTTTCAAAGTTATAATTTTATAACATCAAGAAAATGAGAGGATTTTCAAATCAAATATGGCAAACAATGGTGTTGTTTCAATAACACTAGCAAAATATCTAGTGTAATTAACATGTATCTCGCATACCAGATACGCGAGCGAGATAAGAGAGTGACAAGCAAGATGGGAGGGAAGCGAGGGTGCGAGATTTGTCTATGTATCCTAGATACATGTGAATCTACTTGGATAGAGTGTATTTAGAACAAATTAACCTAATTTTGAGTCCATATATTTCGAGATGCATGTATCTGGACGTATCAAAATCTGGTAAGATTCATAATATTACAACATAATGTGTATTTAAATAATTAGATCATTTACTAGTGAAATTATTGTAAGTTACCCTTAAGTAAAAAGTTTTTGCCCATGGGCCGACCCCGACCCTGATCAAGCCTCAAGGGCCAAGGGCTTATATGGGTCGGACTTATAAGCCCTAGTTTTAAATGGGTTTGAAATTTTTTATCCCAACCCTACCCCTATAACGGGTTGGGTTGGGTTGGTCTCATGGGCTAAGCCCGTTTTGACGGATCTATATATAAGCTATGCAAATTGGATCTTGGAAAAGGTTTATCTGAACTATCTTTATTGAAAAATTACGTATCTTACTACTAATTATTGAAAAATTATTACCTATACTTTAAAAAAAATTATGTATCTTAATACTAATTAAGAATTTCCTGAGTATTTAGAACAAATTACACCTAAATTTGATCTCATATATTAGAGATACATGTATCTGGAGTCACCAAAATCTGATAAGATACATAATATTACAAATTAGAATGTATCTAAGTAATTAGTTCCTAAATTAGTGAGATTTAAGTAAGAAAATCAAGTTTTATGCTATCATTTTAAACAAAGATATTTATCTAATCGATTTTAATAGCTTAATTGATTAATTATCTAAATTTTCATTTTATTAGTGAAAGCTAGTTTGTTTCCAATATCTTCTTAATTCCTTCTTTCATTCCCTTCCTAATATACAAAGTCAATATGTCAAATCAATGGCACTAAAATATTGACAATTTGACGTTAGACATATCTTCTCTTCTTTTTTTCATATGTTGATTTAATTTGCTCTTATTGAGATTTATTTATTTATTTTGGAAGAAAGACTCTTATTGAATTTACTAGATATAAGTGCCCGTGCTAGCACGGGTTAAATATGTTTTTTTTTTGTCTCACTTTATGTGATATAAATAAAATTTAAAGAGTTGATTAAATTTTGATATGATTTTTAAATATTTTAAGTTGTTAATTATTATAATTTTTACTTAATTTTAAATAAAATATATTACTTTCCTTGTCCCAATATATGTAGAACAAATAGAATTTCAAGAGTCAATATGTTGTTAATTATTGAGATTTACAATATTTTTTACATAGTTTTCAAATTAAATAATACATGTTACTTCTTTGTCCCACTTTATGTCACACAAATATATTAATTTAGTTGTCAATTATCATGATTTATAGTTATTGATATTTACAATATGTTTTACGTAGTTTTCAAATTAAATAATACATGTTACTTCTCTTGTCCCACTTTATGTCACACGAATATATTAATTTAATTGTCAATTATCATGATTTATAGTATTTTTTATGCAATTTTTAAATATATAAAAATTAAAAAAATAAGACAAATAAATTAAAACAAAAAAAAAATAGATAAAATATATATAAGTGTGGAATCACACATGTCAAGCAGACCGCCACATTTTGCGGTTATTCACACTTAAATATAAGTGGTAGATATTTCTCACTAAACATTATATATCTGCTATTGTCTTATATCCTACATATTTTTAAAAAGAAGAAAAAAACAGTTCGTATAACAAATTTACGAAAAGGAGAAAAATAATTAAATATTTATAAATAAGATAACATCTTAATTAGCTAAAATTATGTGATTGCAAAAAATTTTGCAACCAACTATATGGATTATTTAATGGGTTAATTACTTGGGTGGATCCCTTTTAAAAAATAATTACTTATTTTAAATATATTTTTTAATTATTATCATTTATAGCAATACATAACAATATTATGTATTTATTTGATTAATGTTTCTCTCTCGCCTCATTCTCCTTTCTCTCTCTATCCTCTTTCTCCTTTTTTATTCTCTTTGTGCAAGGTATCAAAATTTTAAAGCTACAATTGAAAAATCCACAATCTTGAACCACAAATTAAATTCGTTATGTCTCTAAAGGGAGAAGAAAATCTTGAGGTCATTCTTTCTCTATTTGTCCCTGGAAATTATGTTGTCAACCACTATAATGATATTTAAGTTGTTGATCCTTCAACATTTAATGTGGTACACAAAATGATATGGATCAAAATAAACGTTAACGAATATGTAGCTCTTATAAAAAAAATTACCCCCTAAAAGTTACTATGTATGTTGTTTTTAAAGATTGTATTAAATTGGAATGATGTCTGCAATATGCATTAAAAATTTATTATGCATGTATTATAAATGTATTATAAATTATTTGATTGGGATCACTAAAAATAGAGTGAAGTTTGCAAAATGTATTATAAATATATTGTTAATGAATAAACATATAGTATACATGTCTTATAAATTGAAGTAAATCAGCATGACCAGATTAGTCATGTTTTTTTTTCTACGCATCACCAATAAACTACAAAATGAATTAAACTTGAATTAAAATTGAATTAGAAGAGAAATAAATATGAATGCAAAAGTGTAGCAAACAAATGAGCAGTCAATGATTCGTATACTGAATAAATTTTGTATCAATAATGAATTAGACAAGTAATCTGATCGTAACAAATGAAGAAACATAATAAACTGTCAAATGAATTAAACTTGAATTAAAAATGTATTACACACATATTAAAGTTGAATTAGAAGCGAATTAAACATGAATGCAAAATGTAGCATACGAAAGAGCATTTTGTGATTTGTAAACTGAATAAAACTTGTATCAATAATGAATTAAACAATTAATTCAATCGTAACAAATTAACCAATAAACTGAAAATTAATTAACTTGTATTAAAAGTGTATTACACAAATATTAAAGTTGAATTAGAAGAGAGATTTAAGCATGAATAAAGAATGTAACCGATGAAAGATCAGACAATGATCTATAAAGTGAATTAAACTTATATCAATAATGAATTAAACAAGTAATCTAATAGTAACAAATAATAAACTACAAAATGATTTAAATTTGCATTAAAAGTGTATTACACAGTATTAAAGTTGAATTAGAAGAGAAAATTAAGAATAAATGAAAAACGTAACTAACGAAAGACAAGATAAACTGAATTAAACTTGTATTATTCTTGAATAAAACACGTATTATATGTGTATTATAAATTTTTTTGGTTTGTATCACTAAGAACATGAGTGATATTTGCAATATGTGTTAAAAATGTAATGTGCATGTATTATAAATGTAGTATAAGTGTGTTACCAATTATAAACTTAACCAAACCCTCTTAAAATTGAGATATAAACTACAAACGTCATTTTCAATTATTTGTAGGAACAACCTATCCAAACTAATCACAAATTTGTAAAAATTCAAATAATGAATCCAAAATTTGAAGCTTTATAATGACTATCAATGGTGAATTGCCGCTGTAATTTTAGAGATTTGAAATTTCTGCTTGAGAACATATTTCTATACAAATTTTTAGTCTTTCTGTTCCTCTTCTCGTCATGTTCTTGAGTAAAGATAATGAAATATGAGCAAATATTAATTTGAGGATAGTTAATTAAATGAAAAATTTAAAGAAGTAGAAAAAGAAGAGAAAGAAGAAGAAAAATGACGGAGAAAGAGACAAAGAAGAAGAAGAATAAAAAAAGAAGACGAGGAAGCTAAGCGAAGATAAACTGTACAACATTTTCAATTCCAAAAAATTATTATATTAAGTTAAAAAAGTTATATTGTCATAGATGGTAAATATTTTTTTAATATAGCATATTTATGTGATTTATCCTTATTTAATATTCCAACCACGATTAAGACCCGTCTTTATTTAATTCAATCATTCATTTTAAATTTTGACATATTTTCTCCATCCAAATAAGAATTTTGACATATTATATAGTTGTTTGTCCCCTATTACCCTTACATCCCGGAGTTTTCTATTTTAATTTTCCATGACGTGTTTTAAAAATGGATTTGTTTCTTTACGTGTTTTTATATAGTATTGCTTAATTAATTAAAGTAATAAAATGCATTTTTGTCTATCACATGTATACAGCTAATATTCCACAATATAGTTGTCAATTGTCATACACGATAACCTCATGGAAATAAAACTACCGCGGAACTGCTGACTCCAATATTAATTATATATTCTTACGTATCCTCAGCTTCCTTCTCTTTTCTTAAAAAAAAATAGTAGTATAAATTTCTTCCATGTGAAATAAAAGGAATATATGTATCATTAGCGTACACGCATATTTTGATTAATTTCACAAGATAACGACTAGCACATACCAATATTTTGATTAATTTCACAAGATAGCGACTAGAGGTATATATCACATTACTATGATACCCTCCAAAGTACTGGACTAAGATGAATATGACATCGATAGGCTACACCCAAAAAAATAAAGAAGAATTTTCAATTTTATGATTCTAAATTAAAATTATGTCAAATTTATCAAAATGTGCTTTAATCTTCATGTGGCCTTATAAGATAAGTGTTGCAAAAAAAGGATCGTTTTTTTAAACAGGTTAAAAAATAGTAAAATAGATTAATCTTTTTGAAATGAATGAAATAATATATAAAAAAAGTATCTAGTAGATTTGGTTTTACACATTTCTAAATAGTGGGAGGTATAACATAGAGGGACAATTTCAATAGAATATACGGTGATCCATTGGAGGTACAAAACAGCGTTTGATCAAGTGAAAGCTGCCAATGGAAGAAACAAATAAAAGTTAGGATAGAAGAGAGAGAAATTAAATAGTTCTTGATTTGTTTTAAAAATAATGACTTGTTTTTTTTTTTAAAAAAAGAATAATTTTTATTTATTTTTTTAATAATATTTTAATTTGAACTTTTCACATAGCATGTTTAAGGTCACAAAATTAAGAATTATTTTGATATATTTAACCCAATTTTAATTTAGAATCACTACACTAAATTTTTTATTTATTGTCTTAAACTCCATATTAAGTAAAATTAATATTATTATTTTAAAGTAAACAAAAGTACAATATTAATCTCACCCACTAAAGTGGTAGCTCACTTTTGCCGTAAAATGAAATATATAATGATGACAAGAGCATAAAACTTTTGCTAGTGCTCTTCAAAAGTTTTTATTGGCACTTTATATTGTACTTGTTAGTGAAGAGCCTCATTAATTTCTTATGAAGAACTTTTCATGCATTGTGCCAATTCAGTGGCAAGTTTCACTACTACAACTGGGAAAAAAATGACTATTTTCTCGTTAAATTTTCTATTAAAAATATTAAGTAGTTATTTTCATGAATATTTTGATTGAATCGATAAATAATAATAGTAATAATATTTTTATATAAAGAATTAGGAAGTTTTCCTTCTTCTTTTTTAATGAAGTTTTCATGTTTTTTATCATGCATTTTCTGAAACTATCAAAAATTTCTTAATTTTTACGTATTGTTATCAAATGAACAAATCATTGATATCAAGAAAATCATAAGATGCTGCATTAATAAATCACATATCTCCATGTTAATTCTTTTATAAATAAATGTTTATATTTACTCCCTCTAGTCCATATTAAGAGAATTGTTGTGATTCTTTTCATAGTTCTAAAAACTTGAATTTTACGAAGTTTAAGAGAATTGTTGGAACTTTTTTTTCTTCATATTTGTCATTTATTTGATGAGGTTCTTAACTACTTTACATCTTTTAAGAGACTAATTTGAAAATAATCAAAAGGGTAATAGTGAAAAATAGCCTTTAATTTATGTCCTTAAAATATTTTTTAAGTGGTATGTCATATCCTAACAATTCACTATTAAAGGAAGTACAAAAATTTAAACACACACAATTCTATAAAGATCCACTAGTCAACCATACATAGTTATTCTTTAACATAATCCTTTCACATGGCACATACAACTTTCTCACCCCGAGCATAAGTTTTTTTTG
Source organism: Solanum piurae (assembly GCA_029582685.1). NCBI lineage: Eukaryota > Viridiplantae > Streptophyta > Magnoliopsida > Solanales > Solanaceae > Solanum > Solanum piurae. Next base: position 2,246 of record JAJOOO010018723.1, on the reverse strand, counting down.
TTTTTGTTTTTACAAATTTAAAATGATTGATCTTTTAATTTTTTTAAAAATATAAACTTATGTCTTAAGTTTTTACATATAAAAGAATTTTGGAATCTCAAATTACGCTTTTTAGAAAATTTGAGATATAAAATTATGATTCCAAACTACATATCTAAACACAAATTTAAAATCATACTATGAAATTGCATATCAAAATGCATATTTTTGGCTCCATCACACCACCACTAATTAATGCTTTTAAAATTAATTTGTACTAAATTATTGCTAGAATATTATTAATGAGTTTTATATATATAACTTAATATATATGGATTATTTAAATTAGATACTCTAAGTGACACTAATCTAATTGTTCTATATTATTAATATAATTTGACATATTATAACATGTTACTTATTTGGTGTCCGAGCCGATTGGCAAATGCAATTTAAAACAAATGTAACACTTTAAAAGTCAAGTGTATTGAAATATGAATGTAGTATCACATGATGTGGTGAAGTTACTTTTTCTTTAGGCAGATGTCTTGAATTTGAGTTTTGAGTATCAATTTTTTTTTGATAGGAAATGTTTTTTCTCGAATGAAGCCCTATACAACATAAACTCAAACTAATCATTAGATTCCAATATAAATGTCAAAATATCATATAAAAAAATCAAATGTCATTAACTAGTGAAGATCCGATTTCGTATGGTGAAAGCAACAAATTAAAGGCTGTTTGTTTATCGTTTAAAGCGTGCATGTTTTGGGTAGTAGTAATTAAGCAACTTGTTCATATTTTTGGGATGAATTGAATAGGCATCTCTAAAAGGATGTGTATATATATGTACATTACCACTTTATAGATATGCAATCAATAAAGCACCGACCCAATAAAGTTTGGGAAAATTACCTAATAAACCTATACACACAGTATATGACCGTGGGGGATGAAATATCATAGAGTATCATATTTTAGGTTCAAGTTTCGATAAAGAAAAATAGTATATAAAATGATTTGTTCTCATTATTGTCCAAACCTTTAGTAAACAAAGTTACTCATTATCCATGTTGGATTGTTGGTGGCATGTAATTAATAGACTAATAGTGAGGTATTTTGTAGAATTAATTAAGGTGTGTGAATACAAGTTAATATGATACATAAAGATATATGGCTGATATAGTGGTTAGTGAAACATTATGAGTATGAAGTTTTAGGTTTAAATTTCAGTTTGGGAAAATATATTAATGTGTAATAAATGTATTATTGGATTAGTCGACACAAACTTGCTCAAAACACCACATCACATAAAAATAATATATAAGAATATGCTAATCAGACTAATTATGTATATATTCAAAGTATAAAACAATCTTTGTTGTCTTAATTTAACCTTTATTAAATGGATAAAAAGTTATCAAAACTCAATATTTACGCCAAATCGATAAAATATACATAATATAACTGTACTTGTTGTACTTTTAGCACTTGGCCGTGATTAGATGCGATGTATGACTTCAGAAAATTGGAGTAATTTGAATTGAAGTCCTAGGTTGATAATGTGAACGAGAGTTATTTGACACTAGTACAAATTGCTTGAAGATTAAAAATAAGTGAATTTTGACTAATATTATAAAGTAAAATGTGAACGAGAGTTATTTGTTTACTATTTTTATATTAGAAAAGTAAAATATAAAATAATATTGTTTGCGTCACTTTGGGCAACGATAAGAACATTTTTGTCTAGAAGTTGATAAATAACATAATTACTATGTTTCCAATAGTTCAAGAATATTTTTATTTATTTTTTCATTTTATTTATCAATATATCTTAATTCAAACGTTAATTTCTTAATCTTTTAAAAACAACTACATGAAGTCATTATAAATTACACCTTAATTAAGAATACATTTTCTTAGTCCTAATTTATATGACACATTTCGTGAGTCAATTACAATTTAAGTTTGATCATAAAATCAGGTATAGAATCTTTAAATTTTTTGAAATAAATTTACATATTTGAAAACTAAGTAAAAAAAAGTTATTACAAGTCATAATGGCCGGTAATTCAAAATATGATATATGAATTTTATTTATTTTTTATTAAATCTCAAAATTCAAAAAATATCATATAAACTAAAACATATAGATTCATAATTTTAAAAAAAAAGTTAATTAACCTTCTAAATTTTACAACAATATGGTCGGAGGTGTCGTACTACTTGTTGGCCCATTAATTGTTTAGATTGCCCTTTGGACAAAG
>JAJOOO010018721.1:0-11186 GCA_029582685.1 Solanum piurae | reverse complement strand
GGGTTAGTAAATTATACACACATAGCCGGACCAAGGTGCGGGGTGAAATTCTCTAGATGCCGGACCAAGGATTTAGAGATACCTAACTTATCACTTTGCATGTAGTACACTAGGAAAGGATTGCTATTACTAGGATTAGTGTGTTATGAGCTTGTGGGGAACACGTATACCCTAGTTAATTCTCTCATCTTGATAACAACCAAAATTGACTTTTGTTTACTGATTACTTATTGAATTCTTACAATTTGTTTCACAAATCCCCCCCTTTAATTACTTGTTTCTGGAAGTAATTTGACTAAACGAATATAATTGTCGGTTAAAGTTAAGTATAAATAATTTTCCTTGTGGGATCGACTCCGACCTACAAGTTGGGTTCTTTACTTGATAACGATCGCTTATGCTTATGAAAAGAGGTGTACTTTGAGCATATCAAATTTCGGCGCCGCTGTCGGGGAAATTGGCTTTTGGGTTTATTTTAACTACATTACTAAACTTTAGTCAAATATTTCCTAATTTTACTTTTCTTTTTGTTTTTGTCTCTCTCAGGTTCTGACTCTAGTGTATGCCAAGTACACGGAGCCAGGGTGAACCACTTAGTCCTTACGATCCAGAGTGGAACCGAACTTTGTGAAGAATGAACAATCAAGGAGTTCAAGTTAATCCTATCGGAGGCAATCTATGTGATGACGTTGAGTTGCAACCTCCGAGGGTAGTTGGTGGGGACAACCAGGTTCCAGCTGAAAATCAATTGGGAGATGCATTGAGGATGCAGGGTCCACCAGGCCCACGACTGCATGACAACTATAGGGGCAATGTCAATATTGTTGACTCAGATGGACTTCTTGTACTGCCCCCTTTGCCTCCAGGGCACACTTTTGTAGTGACCAGTAGCTTGATGCAGATGCTTACAGCGAGGGGCTTGTTCTCGGGGTCAACATTGGAAGACCCACATGCTCACATAGCCAAGCTAAGGGTAGTTTGTAAAAGCTGTGTAGGTCGACCAGACTTGGATATGGATGTCATCGGATTGCGAGTGTTCCCTCTATCACTGACAGGCGATGCTACTGTATGGTTCACTGAGCTTATTTATAACTCAAACTATACATGGGACCAACTGAAGGATGTGTTCTTAGGAAGATATTATCCAGTGTCGAAGAAGCTCAATCACAAAGATATGGTCAACAATTTTTTGGCATTACTTGGAGAGTCTGTGAGTAGCTCTTAGGAAAGATTCACTACATTTGTAAGAGGTGTTCCGAATGACCGTATTGATGATGAGTCATTGAAGGAATATTTCTATCGAGGTCAGGATGACAACAATAAAGCAATGCTTGATACTATTGCTGGAGGATCATATGGTAAGTGCACATACGCACAGATTACAGACAAACTGGAGAAGATCTCTCGCAACAATAAAGCATGGAGCACTAGGAGGTCTAATACTGGGAGAAACACATTTGTCATTCATACTACAAAAGACCAGTCTGCGGATGAGATTCGTGAGGAGATGGCTCAGATGAGGACCGAGTTGGGGTTGGTAATAAAACATGTGAGCGAAAGTGCGGAAAAGGTAAATGATATGAACTACTTGACTAGAACTCCACCACCAGTTGAAGAGTGTTACTATGAAGAGGATGCTTATGCGGTGAATGATCAAACGGGGGGTTTCCGACCAAATACCCAAGGATCCAACACAGATAATTGGCGTCAAGGTCAAGGAAATCAAGGTCAGAACTATGGAAATTACAACCGAGAGGGTCAATATGTCAGGGATGGGAACTTCAATCGCGACATCATCTACAACCGGAACAACTATGGCAATAGAAACGATCGGGTTGGACCTTATGTTCTCCCTCAAAATTGGGAATCTGGTACTAAGGAAGCTGGAGGCAATATGGTCTGTATTGAAGATATGATGCAGAAGATGATGAGAAGGTTTGATGTAACTGATGAGAATGTGATGGAGATGAGAAATGACTTGTATGGTATTGGTCAAAAGGTTGATGGCCATGCAGTTTCAATAAAGCATAAAGAGCAGCTGATGACTCATTTGTCTACTACAGTGAACCCACGTCAACCTGGCACTCTTCCTAGAAACACCATCTAGAATCCAAAGAATGATGGTCATTGTATGGCAGTTACTACTCGAGTGGGTAAGAAAACCATTGATCCACCTATGTCGTCTGTGGTGGATGTTGTGATTAGAAAAGAGGATGATGTGGTAGAAGTTAGGGAGGAGTCTGAGAATGCGACAGAGAAAGAAACAGATATATCTCAGAAAGTGTTCCCCATACCTAGACCTCCACCACCCTTTTCATAGAGGTTAGTGAAGAAGACTGAAGAGGGTAAATATCGCAGGTTTATTACTATGTTGAAGCAACTTTCCATCAACGTATCGTTGATAGAAGCTTTAGAGCAAATGCCTGGGTATGCGAAGTTTATGAAAGTTATGGTAACAAAGAAAAGGTATGTGAGTTTTGAAAATGATGATAGATTGCAGCATTGTAGCACTATTGCTACAAGGTCTCTTGTGCAGAAGAAGGAAGATCCTGGTGCTTTCACAATTCCATGTACTATAGGGTTGTTACACTTTGCTAAGGTATTGTGTGATCTTAGTGCTAGTATCAACCTAATGCCTTTGTCTATTTATAAGAAGTTGGGTCTAGGGGATCCAAAGCCTACTACGATGCGGTTACTTATAGCCGATCGAACTGTGAAAAGGCCCATTGGTGTACTCCATGATGTGCTACTGAAAGTAGAGTTGTTCATCTTTCCGGCAAATTTTGTGATTCTTGACTGTGAGGTTGATTTTGAGGTTCCCATCATCCTTGGGAGACCATTCCTTTCTACAGGGCGTGCGTTAATTGATATGGACAAGGGGCAGATGAAGTTCAGAATGAACAATGAAGAAGCAATTTTCAATATTTGTAGGTCCATGAAGCAGAGTGATGAGCTCCAAATGGTATGACTTACAGAGTTGAGAGTGGAGCAGAAGTGCAAATTGAAGAACGACTAGGTGTTGAGGCACTAGCAACGGTTATGATGAATTTCTATAGTAATGTTATTGAAGAGTACGATGAGTTGGTAGCTGCACTCGATAGGTGCGAATATCGGTCAAAACCAAAGAAGTATGAGTTAGACATGAAGAATATCGAGTCCCCACCCGCGAGACCATCTATTGTGGAGGCATCAAAGTTGGAGCTTAAGGCTCTACCATCGCATTTGAGGTATGTATTCTTGGGTAGAGATAATACTTTACCGGTCATCATTGCGGCAGATTTAAATACGCGTCAAGTAGAGTGCTTGGTGACTGTGTTAAAGAGGTTCAAGCGAGCTATTGGGTTGACTATTGTGGATATTATTGGGATTCCTCCAGGTATTTGTTCTCACAAAATCCAACTCATGCTAGATCACAAGCCTAGGATCGAGCACCAGAGAAGATTAAATCCACTTATGCAAGAGGTAGTGAAAAAGGAGATCATCAAATGGTTATATGCCGGAGTTATTTATCCCATTGCAGATAGTAGTTGGGTACGTCCTATGCAGTGTGTGCCTAAAAAGGGTGGTATTACAGTGGTTCCAAATGAGAGAAACTAGCTTGTTCCAATGCGGCCCGTGATAGGATGGAGAGTCTGTATGGATTACCGGAAGTTGAATGTGTGGACAGAGAAAGATCACTTTTCTATGCCATTCATGGACCAGATGTTGGATAGACTTGCAGACAAGGGTTGGTATTGTTTTCTTGATGGGTATTCGGGTTACAATAAAATTTATATAGCTCCGGAAGACGAATAAAAGACCACCTTCACTTTCCCTTATGGGACTTCTGCTTTTAAACGGATGCCATTTGGGTTGTGCAATGCTCCAGCGACCCTCCAGCGCTGTATGATGTCGATATTTTTTTATGTGGTGGAGGACACTATTGAAGTGTTCATGGATGATTTCTCTATAGTAGGTGACTCTTTTGATCGATGTATGGATCATCTGACTGAGGTTCTTAAAAGGTGTGAAGACTGCAATATGGTGCTAAATTGGGAGAAGTGCAATTTTATCGTAAAAGAAGGGGTAGTTCTGGGTCATCGGATTTCTGAGAAGGGCATTGAGGTTGATAAAGAAAAAGTAAAGGTAATAGAAAAGCTTCCACCACCTATCTCTGTAAAAGGTGTTAGAAGTTTTCTTGGGCATGTAGGTTTCTATAGGAGTTTCATCAAGGAGTTCTCTAAAATTGCAGATCCATTGTGAAAACTGCTCGAAAAGGAGTATAATTTTGATTTTGATGATGCTTGTCTGAGAGAATTTGGAGAGTTGAAGGAGAAGTTGGTCACTGCACCTATCATTATTTCACCGGATTGGGGACAACCATTTGAGGTAATGTGCGATGCGAGTGGAGTGGCGCTTGGTGTAGTATTAGGACAAAGGAGAGAGAAAATTCTTCACCCTATTTACTATGCTTGCAATGCTCTAAATGTGGCCCAGAAGAATTATACAGTGACTGAACAAGAACTTCCTGCGGTGGTTTTCGCATTCGAGAAATTTCAGTCCTACTTGCTTGGTACCAAGGTCATAGTGCATACTGACCATTCTGCATTGAGGTATTTGATGGCGAAGAAGGATGCAAAACTGAGGTTGAATTGGTATTGTTGTTGCAAGAGTTTTGATTTTGTGGTAAAAGATAGAAAGGGGACTGAAAATCAAGTGCCGATCACTTGTCCAGATTAGAGGAAGAGGCTACGCTAAAGCTTGGTGATATGGCTGAAATTAATGATGTTTTTCTAGATGAACATGTAGTGGCTTCTTCTCATGATCTGATTCCTTGGTTCGCACACTTTGCTAATTATTTGGCAAGCGATTTGGTACCCCCAAATTTGTAGTTTCACCAAAGGAAAAAGTTTATGCATGATGTGAAGAAATTCTTTTGGGATGAGCCTTACTTGTATCGTAGTTGTGCTGATGGGATTATTCGTCGCTGTGTGCCCGAGGTTGAGATGTTGAGTATACTTGAAGCATGTCATCCATCGCCTGTTGGTGGGCATCATAGTGGTATTTGAATTGTGCATAAGATTTTGCAGTGTGGGTACTACTGGCCTACCATCCACCAAGATGCTCATTATTTCGCCAAGTCTTGTGATCGTTGCCAAAGAGAAGGAGGTATTTCAAAGAGGCAAGGGCTTCCTATGAATCCTAGGCAAGAGCTTCCTATGAATCCTAGGCAAGAGCTTCCTATGAATCCTATATTGGTGATATAGTTGTTTGATGTATGGGGGATTGATTTTATGGGTCCATTTGTGAATTCACACGGGATGAAGTATATTCTTGTTGCGGTTGATTATGTATCGAAGTGGGTGGAAGTAGTTGCGCTCCCCAATAATGAAGGTAAAAGTGTCATCGCATTTTTGAAAAAAAGAATATCTTCTCCAGATTTGGTACACCGAGGGTGATTATCAGTGATGGAGGTTCCCACTTTTGTAATAAGTTGTTCAAGGAACTACTTGAGAAATATGGTGTCCGCCACAATGTAGCCACTCCTTACCATCCACAGACTAGTGGGCAAGTTGAAGTGTCCAACAGAGAGGCCAAACAAATTTTTGCAAAGACTATGAATGCTAATAGAACGGATTGGTCAAGGAAGCTTGATGATCCTCTATTGTCCTATCACATTTCATACAAGACTCCCATAGGTATGTATCCTTACCAACTTGTATATGGGAAGTCTTGCCATTTACCGGTAGAGCTAGAGCATAAGGCTTTGTGGGCGATGAAGAAGCTAAATTTGGATTGGGTCGCCACATCTAATCAAAGAATGAATGACTTAAATATTCTTGATGAGTTTCACCTAAAAGCTTATGAAAGTTCAGGCTTGTACAAAGAGAAGATGAAGCGGTATCATGATCAAAGAATTGAAAAGCGAGAATTTGTTGTGGGTGACTTGTGCTTCTATTCAACTCTAGGTTGCGCTTGTTTCCGAGCAAATTCAAGTCCAAATGGACCGGACCATATTTGCTTACAAAAGTGCTCCCCCATGGAGCGGTTGAGCTTGAGAACAGTGAAGGCACAAGGTTTATGGTAAACGGGCAAAGGATCAAGATCTATCTGGGAAATGCAGAAAGTGTGCAAGAGGTTGTTGAGGCCTATATTCTTGATGAAGTCTGAGTAATCAAGAGGCCTGCGTCGTGCCGCGACTTTAAATCAAGCGCTGCTTGTGAGGCAACCCAAGATGTACAATCTAGACAACGATAGGTTTTTGTTTTCCATCTAGTAGTTTTCCTTGCTTAGTTGATTCTCTATATTAATTTAAATAGGTGTTTTAGTTTTGTATTAATGTTGGCTAAAATTAGCATAGGGTATGTGTCTAAAAAGTGTCCAGAAAATGTAAAAGGAATAGCCTAATGGTTGCTACATGTGCAGGCGCGCTATGAAAAATCTACAGAAAATGGTCTGGTGTAGAGGTCTACGGACCCCATCGACGGTCTGTCAATCCATCCACGGACCCTGAATGGTGTCCGTAGCTCCCAGGTAAGTGTTTAAATTTTTCTAAGTGTAAAGGAGATCTACGGTCCGAACTGACGGACCGTAGATAGACCTACGGACCGTAAGTGGGGTCTAGTAGGTCCTAACCCTAAGTTGGACTGACCCGACTCGGACCCTCCTATTTAAAAATCCCACCTTTCAAATTCATTCCCACTTCCCTCCATTTACTCCCAAAACCATTTCTAAACTCCTCAAATCCCTTAAATAACTCCATAATCATTCCATCACTCCTAAATTAATCTTCCCTTTTTCTTCCCCAAAATCCTAAATTTCCTTTCTTCTCCAAAACTCCACTCATCCCCAAAACTTCACACAAGGTCCGGTGTACGGATTCGGTGCAACTAGGTGATTAGTGCGGTGTTGCAAAGCTTAGTGTCATCACACAATCACACCACTCCTAGTTTCTTGTAAGGTAATAGACTTTCTCCCTCACTTTGAATTTCGGTACATAGATTGATTATAGAAAGTCGGGAGTTGGGTCCTGACTTTGGGTAAGTGTCTCTAAATTGACTTGTGAACAACTTTGTGATGATGGATAGTGATTGTGTGATGGAATATTGTTTAAGATGTGTGTGATTAACGTCTAAATGTAAGTTTCTACTTAGGGTTCCAAAGTTTGTCTTAAAGACTTGTTAAAATGATTAATTGGAATCCTAAGAATGACGAACTATCATGATCAAATTTTACAAATCATGGTTAGACTAGGATACTGTTGAAAATGGTCAAATATATGGGCTTGCAATTTAAGCATGTCTGAAACCTAGCACAGGTCCCATCTACGAGAGCCCATCTATGGACTGTAGATCAATCTACGGACTGTAGATCAGGTCTGTTGTTGGATGCACTTGAAAATTTCACCAAGTGTGAAACCACAAAGGTGGACTACGGTCCGTAGATCAATCTACGGACCGTTCTGTACATCCGTGGTTCCCATTTGCAACCAATATTATTGACCCTATGATCCACGGAAGGGTTCCACGGACCGTAGATTAGTTTACAGACCGTAGGTCCCAACCGTAGATGACCACTGCAGCCACTGTCTGAATTTTTTTTTGGGTCTTTGATATGTTCATTTTTAGCTCTAAAATTATTTTGAGTGTGTTTCTAAGTATTTTTGGTACTAATAACTCTTCCACAGGTAATATGGCACCCAAGAAGCTAGTCAGCTATACAAAAAAGGGCAAGTCAAAATATGTTGCCCCTAGCTTCGGGTTAATCGACGAAGACGACGATGTGGCGACAAATCTGGCATATATTGCTCCCAACACAAGGACCTCTCCCACTGCACCCTGAGTCACCAGAGGCACCCCCGGAAGGTGATTCACATTGTAGTCACCGTCTCCTAGTCTGATGAGGAGCACACACTGATTGGGTCACCAACTGGGGCTGCTTCCCGTTCAGACGATGGGTCTACGTCCGACTCCAAATCTGCCCATGCCTCGGTCTGAGAGTCTATCCGTGCTTCAGGCTCCGAATCTTTCCATGCTTCAGGTTCCATCGCTAAATCACCCACAGGGTCTGGCAAAAATGAAAAAAACAGCCTCTTCTGATGAGGCCACTAGCTCGGAGTCGATACCAGCACCATAAAATGATGACCCTACTCCAGTGGCTGGCAAGCCAAATAAATGGTGTGTTGAGGACCAGTGGCAAATTTATCGGGATGCCAAGATGAAAAATGACAAAAAGAAGATGGCCCAACTTATTACAGAGGAGCGCAGAGTCCTCACGGGGAGCTTGCACACTGTCCCCGACATCCACCAGCTTTTTAAACTTTACAAGTGTGACTGGATGGCCCAAGAACCAGGGACTTATAGCGAGGAGATTGTGTGGGAGTTCTACGCCTCCTATGCTGCCACTCTCCGAGGTTTGATCTCCAAGCAGTCTAAGCCCACAGCGCAGGACCCTCTCACTTCCACTATGGTCCGTAGTTGTCCGGTGGACATATCACATGCCACCATCAACTTATTTCTCTATGGCCCTACAACCGATCACTCTTGGCCACTGAACACAACATAGTTTGATTATCGATGGGACATTGTGAGGGGCAGAGCTTTCAAGATAAATGCTGAGCAACGGAAGGTTGTTACACTATGGTTAGCTAAACACATTGCTGCAGATGGAGAGCGTGCGTAGTGGGTCACCGCACCACAGTTGGGTATTCAAAAGGCCACATTAAACTTTGTAGCCAAGTTTTTCTGGTTGTTGGTGCGCAACAGGGTGTCGCCTACAAAAACTGACAATCAACTAACATGGGACAAAGCCGCCATGGTTGCACCATTAGTATTAGGAATGGAGATTGACTTTGCCCGCATGCTACTGGCAGAGAATCACGAGAGGGCATTCCAGACCTCCACTACTTACCCCTTTCCATGTTTGATTTTTAAGTTGTGCAAGGACTCTGGAGTGCCGATCTGGCACTGTGATAGGTTGATTCACCCTACTGGAACTTTGGATATAGGCCTCATTCGATATGAGGCAAATGTAGAGGCACCACGCTGAGAGCCCCAGGTTGAGGTACCTCCCTTGGACACAGATCTTGCAGACACGATGGAGCAGGCATAGGGTGGTGATCCCATTAAAACAAGCCACACTGATACTGTCCCGACCTCCTCTTCTCAGGCCGCTAGTAGGGCTCCTAGATCATCCAGGTCCACAACACCGTCCGAAGTTGCCGTTTTCTCGATGGCTAGAGTACAAAAAATAGAGGCTCGGATGGCCACGCTGCTGCACCACATCCAGCCTTGGATGCAAAAGTCGATAGCAGAGTCTGAGGCCAGAATTGAGAAAAGGGTGGCAAAGCAGACAAAGCAGCAGATCCAGGTAGTTCATAAATTCTTGGATGGGTTTGAGTTGAGGGTTCTGGCCCGACCAGTCCCCGACACCGATCTTTCCTACATCCGGGAGGAATTGGCTAGTCTCTGAGCTGATGTGAATACAATTCTTGAGAATCTTGCGAATGAGCCAGAGCATGCACCAACGATATTGGCTGAGGATACCATTCTTGATGCCTTATTTAGGGTGGACGCAGAGACACAACCCGATCCCACCCATGTTCGTGCCAAGAGGCACCGGTCTAGTCACCCTTCTGAGACTGTTGATGATACTCGAACTAGAAAAAGGGAGCGTAAGTAGGAGGAGCAGGCTAGGAGAGCATCAATATTAGATGAGGAGTTGTTCATATATTTTTATGTGTTGTTTGGAGTCTAAGTTCAGTGGAGGTGACCCTAGTGTCTTAATAAATGCTTTTTGGGTCGAAACGTTCGGGTACGACTCCCCGGGACCACCCTAAGGGTCCCCGAGGAGGACAACAACCCTTGGCCGAGCAAGCTGCCAGGGCAGCTTGAAAATGCTCATGGATGGAGCATGTCCGCGTCGCGGACTAGCTCCACCAAGGGCCAAATGGTTGGTCCGCGTCGCGGATGTATCGCGGACTCTTCTGTCTCGAAATTTAATTTCCAATAACTTGCGGGAACACCTCCGCGTCGCTAACTAGTTTCCCGATGAAATCTGCGAAAATAAAACTCAAGTTTGACTTGTTTAAAATGGTCCAACTAAGTGAAGGGTAGTTTGGGTACTATGGGTTATTGTTTTTAAGTGTTTTTAAGTAGTTTTAAAGGTATTTAAACTAGTATATGGTATTATAGGATTCATTCTTCCAAATCAAAACCCCAAAGTTCCTTCTCTCTCTAAAGTTCTCTCAATTTCAAGGAAGAAGAAGGTGGAGAGCTAGGGTTTCAAGTTGAGGGTTTCTTCCACCAAATTTCTTTGAGATTTCAACAAGTGAGGTATGGTGGCTGTTGATCTAGGACTCATCTTCATCCTAGAGTCAATTTCGAAGGATTTTTCAATGTTTTCAAAAAGTGACTAAAAGCTTGTTTTTGAATTCTATCAAGGGTTCTTGTATGAAAATGATTTGAAACGTTGGGATATGGGTTAATTGATGCTTGTTTGTGGTTTTTGAATGAAATACTCCATGAACCCTTGTCTTCTACAAAACCCTAAAATTTTCTATGAAGTGGGTCTATTTCTAAAACTTCAAAGTTGATGGAACTATGTGTAAAGTGAATTATATTGATATCTCTGTGTTGTTTAATGTTTATTTATGATTAATTGTTTATAATGGATGAATTAAGGGTGGTAAGCCTTATGTGTGAAGTATTGGATTTTGATGATTTCGGCTATGGCTTTGGGTTATGGTAAGAAAGCTTGAACTCTCTCTATTGAGTTGATTGTTGTTGGTAGATTGAATCCACCTTTGGTGGAAGTGTTATATCTTATTCTTGTGTGGTATTATTGTGAATTGTAGCCATGAAGGCATTGGTTAAGTTGTTGTATAATGTTGAAATATTGTATTATTGAGAATTGAGGCCATGAAGGGCATTATATGAGTGTCATTATATTGATGTATTATTATACATATATGAGGCTATATGTAAAGTCCTATATGAAGCTATATGTAAAGTTTGTTTGAAGCTATGATGTGAAGATGTTCAAATGGTATTAATGTGATATTGTATAAAGTGTTATTATGCTGATGTGAAAGCATGTTTCTCTTGAAATGGTGATATGTGGTGATGATGGACTATGATGAGTCTTCATAAGATGATGTTGTAGCTCATATGCTAGACTTGAGTATCTTGTCTTGTGTCATGGAAGCT
>JAJOOO010018720.1:0-12119 GCA_029582685.1 Solanum piurae | reverse complement strand
TACAGCTAAACAAGTTTCCGGTAACTTCCGAAACACATTTTTAAGAACTTTTTGGGTCAAATTCAAATATAATCATTTCATTAAGTTCTCGACTCCAAACTCACATATGAGGCTCTAGTTTCACTCTATCATTTTTCGAGTCGTTACAACTTCAATGGACCGTGTGTTAATGGTTCATACTGCATTTGAAAGTACGATAAGGAGCCTGTTAGAATTTTCAATACTAGTACAAGAAAAATGGTACTACTTCCCTATCGGAGAAAAAGTTCTTACTCAATTAAATCTTTATATTACTATTCGCTAGGTTATGAACGGATAGAAAAGAAGTACAAAGTTATGATGCAAGTCCATAATTCTGGTGGGCGTATAAAAAAAATTGTTTTCACTTTAAGAAAAGATAAATCATGGAGAAAAATTAAAAACATCATTGATTTTTTCCCATGTTTTAGTATGAAAGGTTGTTCTATTAAAGGAGTTATATATATGATGGATTACTCGAAGAATTCAATAGTTGCATTTGATTTAAGAGCTGAAAATTTCAGAGTTATTAGATTAGGTAATGATATATGTGACAATATATTTAATTATGATTTGATAGAAGTGAAGGGAAATATCACAACCCGGGCCTACACCTTGGACGTGGCCGGCACTCGAGAACCATTGTTGGTCCCCAAGCGAATTCTCATCCTGGTTGACTACAAGCGGAAGACTAACTCAAGCATACAAAAGCTTAAAAACTGAATTAAGTTCAATAACTCAAATACTTAACCTTTAAAAAGACCCGAAAACTACTCAATAGGTAAACTCAAAGTTTATTAAAACAACTCAAAGAAGATACATAATGAAAACTACTCACCTTTGTCTATCGATGAAGCCTCTACTAATACAGAAGGATATCGGGACAAGACCCACGACATCTCAAAACTACTAACTGTAAGATAAAGGTGAAGTCCCCCGAAATATGAAAAGGTTCACCAAAGCTCACTGGAATATCACATGACCTCAACGAAGCGCCTGTTGATGATCCTGAATACCTGTATCTGTTGGGTTTTAAAAGTGTGAACAAGAAATGAAGTGTTGTGACTCTCTTTAAGGGTTGTGACTATGTCGAAGGGTTGTGACCTTTATGGAAGGTTGTGACCTTTCTAAAGGGTCGTGACTGTTTGAAAGGTTGTGCCTTTTCCAAAGTGTTGTGACATTTCTGAAAGGTTGTCTTCTTTCCTAAGAGTTGTGACCTTTACCCTTTTTTGGGTATAAATAGAGAGGCTTTCTCTCATTTTCCTGCATCGAATTCTTCCCTTCTCTTGCATACATTTCTTACAAAACAAAATCGACCGATCATGTCTTTGTGTGTGATTCGTTGCTGTCATTTTGAGTTCGTTGAAATTATTAAAGTTTGAGGTACCGCTACTTCTTTAATGGTTAATCCATTTTATCTTGGGAGGAATTAATCTGCAACCTCGGGTACTTGAGGGGATTAAATTTCTTAAGAACACAAGTGAGTTCTGTGGACTCGGATAGTTCTTTGTTTTTCTTTTCATCTTTTATTATTTCTGGTTTGCTAATCTGAATACAGGAGATAACAAGCTTAAGAAATTGAATATTTATGGTATTTTATGTGGTAAGGAAATTACTTTTATTTTCTGTGTTCTTTTTGTGGAAGAAAAAAAGAAAAAAGAAAAAGAGAATTATTTTATCATATGATAAAAGAGATTTGGGATGAATTAGTACTACTTTAATATGTTCGAGCATATTTTCTGTAGTAAGTTTTCCTTGGATGGGTAAGATTATTATTTTTTCTTCTCAAGTGCATTCAAGTATTGCACCCCTTCAGTTTTCTTTCCAATGAGAAAAGTTATTTTGTGCATAAAGGCTAAGATGAGCACTTTAATTATTTTTCCTATATTCTTGGTTTTATATAACTATGAGAAGAAGTAAATGAACATATGTTGTCTCCTAACAATATTTGAACATGAGTTTAGTTTCTCGTTGAAATTCAATGTCTTCTAAGAAAAATTGGAATATGATGGAAATTGGGAAAGAAAGAAAAAAAAATTAGCAAGAAAAGTGACTTACATGGAATCATTGCTGACATATAGAATATGATTCAATGGGAGTAAAATCAGGTTCTATCTTTATTTCCCTTGCCTATTATTTTTTTCTATCCTTTATATATAAGTTATGAGATTTATTTCATAATAAATGTTAGGATAGATGGTCATTATGTGATGATCTCAGAATATATCTTTATTATTATTAATGTGTATTCTGTTAAGAGGAGAAAAAAAGACTTTAGTAGTTTTCTACTCCATGTGAAATTTGATTGTGTATGACTTTTGGAGACTAAAATCTTCTGATTTTTTACTCCTTTGGTTTGAAGAATATAAGAACTTCACGAACAAATTAGATTGTGCATTGGTTTGAAGAATATAGAAACTTCACAAATTTGTTAAATACTTTGTTTGAATGAATATTCTGGCTTGAAGAGTACACAATCTTCGTCAGGAATATTAAGGTTAAATGATTTGAAAAAGATAAAATTTTCATCGTTAGCTAGAAACAGTGTTGTATTTGAGGTTTCTGGAGATTAAAACCTTTTTGGTTTACTACTCTATCTGAATATGAAACTGATTCGAAGAATATAAAAACTTCATCAGAATTCAAGGTTCATTCGGTTAATGATTAGAAGAATATAAAAAATTTACCGTTAAACTAGAAACAAGTTGTATAAAGATTGAATCTTTATTGTTAGTATTCTAAATACTAAGTGGTCTGTCTAGTTGTGACATAAAGGGGGAAAACACTAGTAATATAAAATTAGTGATTTTTGTGGCTGTAATGGGTGTTTCTATGGATTAAATCTCCAAAAGAAGGTTTCGTGTTGCCAATGTATATTGATGGTATACAATTTGAAAGCATGGAAAAAATATGTGGAAAATAATTTCAAATACTTGAAAAATATTTTTGAGAACATATTTAAAATATGGGGGTTATTTACTTGTGATAAAGACAAAATTAGACTGACTATCTAATTTAATTTGAAAGTACAAGATATGAAATTTAATGACATTCTTGTATTATGTTAGACCCACAAAATTCTTGGAGTATATTTGATATTGTGGTCGTTGAGTCTCTCTTTACTAGTATATGATATGACTAATATAAAACCACAAAATTATATTACTCGTTCAAAAGAATTATATTCTTTGATGAAAAAGTGTCATTTAAAATTTTGTGATTTTTCATGAAAAGATATGTCTATTTGTATAGACATGAACATTGGTGAAAAGTGATCTGTTATGTTTGTGTTGTAAAACAAACATTTGGGTCATTTTGCCCTTATTGAACCGAAGAGACTATGGTCATGGGTAATTCTATAACAAATTGAATGTTATGGAAAGGTCCTTCTGCAAAGGACATCTGGCAAGGTGTTGACTCTAAAACAATGTATGTATTTGATAAAGTTATAAAAAGTAAAGAACAAAATATTTGTAGGAAAAAGTTACCTCGCGTAAGGTCTTTTCAAATACATTATTTTTGTTTGTTCTTACTTACTTGAATCAAATTGTTTGTGACATGAATATTTAGGATATGTCAATTACAAAACCTTGCAAAAATTGATCAACTTAGAAATTTTGCCTAACTTCTAATGCAATAAATCAAAATGTCAAGTATGTTATAAATTTGCTGAAAGAAATTTTAATACTTTAGAATTGATTTACACTGACATTTGTGATATGAAGTCAACACCATCTCTTGGTGGGAAAAAGAGTTTCATAAATTTAATTGACAATTGTTCTAGATAGTATTATGTCTATTTGCTGAATGGTAAGGATGAAACAATAGAAACATATAGGCAATATAAATTTGAAGTTGAAAATCAGTTGGATAAAAATATTGTCAGGATTAGAAGTGGTAGATGTGGAAAATATGAATCTTCTTTTGCAAAAATATATTTGGAAAATAGAATCATGCATCAAATTACTGCACATACCCACCTCAATCTATTGAAATTGTTGACAGGAAAAAACTGAACTTTGAAGGAAATGTTGAATGTCATACTTATAAGTCCATGTTTACCACAAAATTTGTGGGGGTGCTATCATTATAACAAAAGAGAACAACAAAAAGTTTGTCTGTTCAGAAAGAGAGGAACAAAAGTTATATTTGTTAGTAAAGGAAGCAACAAATAAAAAAAAACTTATGTTTTTTAAGAAAGGGAGCAACAAAAAGTTTTGTTTGTTCATGCTTTGTTGTATCGTGATAGAGAACTGCTTGTTGCCCCTTAAAGTATATACAAACAATAACTCTTGAAAGGTTGTGCCTTTTCCAAAGTGTTGTGACCTTTCTGAAAGGTTGTCTTCTTTCTAAGAGTTGTGACCTTTACCCTTTGTTGGATATAAATAGAGAGGCTTTCTCTCATTTTCCTGCATCGAATTCTTCCATTCTCTTGCATACATTTCTTACAAAACAAAATCAATCGATCGTTTCTTTGTGCGTGATTCGTTGCTGTCATTTTGAGTTCGTTGAAATTATTGAAGTTTGAGGTTCCGCTACTTCTTTAATGGTTAATCCGTTTTATTCTGGGAGGAATTAATCTGCAACCTCGGATACTTGAGGGGATTAAATTTCTTAAGGACACACGGTGGGTTCTATGGACTCGGATAGTTCTTTTTTTTCTTTTCATCTTTTATTATTTCTGGTTTGCTAATCTGAATACAGGAGATAACAGTTCATGATGCAGACCAAATGGCTCAGTACATGGAATGTACGAGCATGTAAGGGGAATTCTAAAGCATAAACATAAGCTTGAACTGATGGAAAAGAAACATACTTACCTCTTCTCAACTCACTCAACTCAACTCAAGAAACATAGTTCAACTCAATAATAAGAGACTCAACTCTGAGAAATAGGGCTCAACTCAATCAACAAATTACTCAATTGTGGATACTCAACTCAAGATAAAACAACAATAAAAGATGTGATATATGGAGAGCTTTTAAAATAGTAGATATCAACTCAATGTATTGAAGAATACAATGACAACTCAATTTGTATATAAAAAAACAATATAACTCTGTGGGAGAATTTCTAACCGACAACCATGACTATAAGCTATGTGATGATACATCGTCTCGTCCACACTGCCAGAACTGTCCTATACTTTGTCGAGGTATGGAACCTACTACTAAGTGGATCCACTAGTCTATGCCAAAAAGCATTAAGGAATCATCTAAAAAGTATGACCCTTTCTACCCACGTTGGCTACATGGTTTATGGGGGCCGTGAGTTGTATGAACTCTCCCCCATATCGGTGCTCAATACTAATCCCAAAATATAACTAGCTCATATGTTAAAAAATATAACTCTTTCTGTGATTTGAGATTATTACTCAAAAGGTTTTCTCTTAAAAGAGATTGTACTAAAAACTTCTCATTAAACTTTTTAAGAGATTCAGTAAATAGATAAGTATTAATTCTTATTTTATTTCTCATTGTAAATCATTATTTTTATCTCCTTTAACACAACTATTTTTGTCCTTTTTTCTATCATTAGCCTAGATCTTCTTCTATTTCATAGGTTTTGTACTCACAAGTCTAAATTGAGCTAAGTTTACATAAGGAATTTCAAGGTACCCCTCCTGTAAACCTAGTTCCATTTAAACTTGTGAATACAAACACCCAAAAATTAGAAGAATCACTAGAACTAATGAGAGAAACAGGAACATAAATAGTTGTGTTAAAGAAAACAATAGTAATGATTTACAATGAGAAATAAGATATTAAGTGCCCTTTTAACCCTCAGGTAGGAAATTATGTGCTAATAATGAACCCAACAGTATTCAAACACAAATGCCTTGATAGAATTCAAAAAGGGCATTCCCATGATAAACCCACCTAATCTCAATAGATCCATGAGCATCATAATATAGAACTGTAGGGGAGGGAATGACCCGAATTTTAGGAGAAACTTTAGGTCATTGTTGGATGAGAATAGGCCTCCCTTGGTAGCCTTGTGGGAGACAAAATGCTGGATCACGAAGTTCTACTTGATGATTTTTCTTTCAACAATATGATTGAGGTCCTAGTGGAATTGTTGTGTTGTGGGATGATAAGCTCCTGAAGCTAGATGAAATTTCTACAACAGCATAGAAAATACATGTTATGGTCAAGGTAAGCTCTACAAATACCTCATGGTTATTTAGTTATAAATATGCTAGTACTTATAGAAATATTTGCAAAATTTTATTGCAAAATATAAAAATTATTAAGGATAACTATTGTAGTAAATGATTAAAAGGTGAGATTTTAGTGAAATACTCATAAATCGGGAAAAAGGAGAAAATCCCCTTAGTTTTCCACGAACATCTGACTTCTGAAATGTTATTAATTATTGTGAATTCATTGATGTAAGCTTTAAAAGGAAGCAAATATATGTGGCTAAATAAAAAATTGAAGAATAGAAAGAAAAAAAAATTTGATTCATGTTTTAATTCAAATCTTTCAATGAACCATGTTCGTATATGTTTCTTTAGGATACAACATGTGATTTCATATATAGAAAAATTGACTCATGCTTAAAACTTATAAGAAACATTCTAATAAAAATGAATTAAAATTGTAAAAGAATACTCACATATCTAGAATAATAGAACATTGAACTAAAGAATACTTGATAAGGCAACCATTTGTTCCACACATACATATATTTTTCTCTCTTTTTTCTAAAACCCTAAATCAATCAAAAATTAGCTTAATTGTGGGAGAAAAATGTAGATTTGGGGTCTATATATAGGGAAGGAGACAAGTCTAATTGCAAACAAAAATCTTTTTTAATTAATATACAGAATTTTGAATGGATTTTCACATTAATTGCACTTGTTAATATCCACAAAAATCTTTCAAGTAATTTGACTATATTTTAAATAGGTTCTCCTAATAAATGCAATTATCTATTTTTAAATGTAGTTAATAAGGTAGTTATTACATAGCTTAGTCATTACGCAATATAATTCTTACACATGTTTATTTGTCATATAATCTATATATATATATATATATATATATATATGGCACCTCTCTATGACCTCCATTCATATTTATTTATTTTTTCTTTTCTTTTGACACTTTTTTTCTTAATTAAATCAATTATTTTATTAAAATAATAATTTATTTAATTTATTACAAATAAATATTTTATTAATGGAGGTACATTGTAACATCTCACAACTAGAAAGAACTAGAAGAAAGTTTAAAATCTGGAAATAGTCATTTTTGGAAAGTATAAGGAAATCTGGAAAAAAAAATAAGTTAAAGCGAGTTTTTAGTCCACTTCAAATGACCATAACTCCTAGCTCAGGATAATTTAGGTGTAGTTCCAGATATGGTTGGAAAGCTCTTGGAATGATCTTTCCAACTCCGCCAAGTTTGCGCTATTCCAAGTTCGTATGAGTAAGTTATGCCCTTTGGAAGTTGTACTGTTGGATTAAGGAAAGTCTAATCCGGATTTGTGAAGGGTAAACTAGTCTTTTCCTTACCTAATTTGCCTATTTCGTTTTTAGGAATTAATTGAGGTAAAACAAGACTTTATTCAGTTTAGAAAAATTAGAATTTACGCTAGGACTTGGAGAGGAGAAGAAAGAAGAGAAAAGAGGAGAGAAATCAAGAAATCGCCAAGAACGTTCAAGTTTTGCTAGTGGAATTCATCGGGGGTGATCCCTACAAGGTATGCGAGCTCACATAGTGTTGGGTTAGTTCACCCACACGCCAAACTTGTTTCCATTCAGCAAAAATTGGAGTTGTTTGAATGTTAGGAAGGGAAGTTCTTGAAGAACATTGTTGAATTCTTGTTGGTTGATTGTTGAATGCCTAGTGTTGTTTTGATTCATGTTTCCGGGTGTAATTTCGGTTTGAATCTATCATGTATTGAGGGTATAAATGATCCTAAGTGTTTGGGGAAATAACCATTGAAGTTTAGAGGGTTTAGAGTTGAAAAACAGAGAAGAAAAGTCGTCAAACGCCTGGAGAAGGGAGTGGGGCGTCACGCCAGCCAGCGCGCCCCAAAGTAGTCCCTAAATGTGGGGTTCTGGGGCGACACACCAGCTAGAGCGCCCCAACCTGGTCCCTGAATCTTGAGGGCTGGCACCCCGCGCCTCTCAGAGCGCCAGGGACGCCAGTTCTCCTCATTCGTTCCCCACCTTTTCGTACTTGTTCCTTAGCAATGTACCTATATTTCTAAGTTGATTCCAACACTCTAAGGTACATCTACACATCATGAAATCGTCCATAAACATGAGATCATGAACCGTGAATCCATAATTCAATTCAAGGAAAGTTAGGATCAAAGTCAAGAGAAGTTAAGAGTCAAGTCTAGAAGTTAAGAAGCAAGTCAAAGCAAAGTTCTTAAAGTTTTCAAAAGTCTTTAATGAATGTTTTAATTTTGTTTTAAGACTTAAGTTTCAAGTTAAGCAAAGAGTAAAGATTTGAGTTCATTTCTCAAAAAGATATAAGGGAACTAAGTATTCCCAAAGAGTTTATAAATGTTTTCACATTTGAGCAAGAAAAGAGAATAGTGATTCTAAGAGAGCTTTTAAGCTAAGTTTTGAGTAATTATCTCAAACCAAAGAAAGAAGTTTACTTTTTTAAAAACATATGAGCTAAGTATATTTTGGAAGTAGTATTGAGCACCGATATGGAGATGGGAGTTCATATTAACTCAAGTCTCCATAAACCATGTAGCCATCATGGGTAGTAAATGATCATACCTTTTAGATGACTCCTTAAGATGCTTTTAGCATAGACTAGTCGATCCACTAAATTAAGCATTCTATATGACGGCAAAGTATAGGATAGTTCTGCCAGCGTGGGCAAGACGTTGTATCACCACTTAGGCTCATAGTGGTGGTTGTCGGTTAGAGAATCTCCCGCATAAACTATATTACTTTGTTAAATGAGTAAAGTTGAGTTTGTTATTGCATTTTCTTAATGGACTAAGTTTTTTTTACCGTTTTATAAAGCTTTTCATATATTGCATGTGTCTTATTGCTTTATTATGAGTTGAGTTATTCATGAGTTGAGAAGAGCCAAGGTAAGTGTTTCTTTCAGAATCTTTTCAAGCCTTTGTATGTTAGCATTCCAACTCGCATACTCGTACATTCAATGTACTGATGTAGTTGGCATCCATTTAAACAGCATATCTCCTCAACTTCCTTCTACCTAATTTATTATGACTTAACCCATTTATAAATAACAATCATCTTTAGCTATGTTGGATGTTCATTTTCATTTCCATTTCCTTATTCTTCTTCATCTTTAGTTATATTATATTATATATATTCTATCTTTTATTATTTATATTTTCTCCTTCATTTATTCAATGCAATTATCTATTTTTAAATGTAGTTATTAAGATGGCTATTTCATAGCTTAGTCATAACGCAGTATAATAATTACATTTAAACCCTCCCCCTAAACTTGGCAGCACAACTTACTTTAGCACCTAAACTACATGGGTGTTCAAATACACCCCATAACATCTTTCAACTGATTTAAACACCCCTTAAGGAATGACGTGGAAAAGAGAGTGAGTGTACCCTCCTAAAAATGCGTGAAAAGGGCGGGGAGCTGAATTTTTTAAAGTCCTACACATTGCCTTTTTTTATTGGCCAATATATAACAAGTACTTTAAATAGTTTTTCTTCATGTGTTAACTCTTTAAAAATATATAAATTTTCTTATTTAGAGGTAAATGAAATTATTGGGTACCCTTTTTAATTATTTTAAAAAAAAATTCTTTTCATTTTGTTGTCTTCTTCAATACAGTTATTTCTCCATTGAAACACCTCCTCCTCCATCTTCATCCCCACCTCTATTCACTATTTTTATTTCACTATTCCTTTACTAATCCGTAATTCAATACCAATATAATTTTATTGACGTTGATTTCACTCCATATTATTGATGTCGATTTCGCAAATGTAAACTTTCTTAAATTTTGAGTGACCCATTTTGATTCCTAGATCCATTCAAACATTTCTCATAGAATTTATATTTTTTGGATCAAATTTCTTATGCATTCTTCATTTCTTATTTGAATTGTCAAGAAAAAATTAGTTTTCAAAAAAGGGAAAATGCATAAGTACCTCCCCAACCTATGCCCGAAATCTCAGAGACACACTTATACTATAGTTAGGTCCTATTAGCCCCCGAACTTATTTTATAAATAATTTTTTACCCCTTTTTGGCCTACGTGGCACTATACTAAGGTCTATCAGTTGATTATATGGATCACATCTATGACATCTATCTACCAGTTGATTATATGGAAGACTTTTTCACCTATAAATAGTGGTGTTTCTTTCTTTGTGAAGTATCCAAAGAAATATGAGATAGAGTGTTAGTTAAAAAAGATGAGAATTGTGAAATAATATTTTAGTGTGTAATAGTGAAAGAGAGAGTTCAGATAAAGAATAATATTCTAAGTCTTCAACTATATTCACTATATACAAAAGAGAATATTTATATGCTGAAGGAAGGTGTTCTTTTGTGGAGCTTTGGACTCTTCAACTAATCCGGAGTTGCTTGAGTTGTACACGTTATTGGGCTGTTGTATCCTGGAGGGTACAAGTCAAGAGTGATACTGCTGGATCGGTGTAGATTATGCCGCAGTGGGCTTGAATCTCCTTAAAGAGAGTGAGATATTCGCGCCTCAGCCTAACTATTTATTCATTTTTGTCATTTTATTTTCAATTGTAATATTTTGTATTTGTGGTATATTACGCCAATAATTTTAAGGAGATTCATGTTTTTGTTACAGTTTGAAAAAGTGTGGATACCAAGATAGGGATCTCAACATAATTCCGCTCAACGCCGCTCACTTCAAGAGATGGAAGAGAAGAGGTATACGGTAAAGTATTTTTCTACTTTCTCAATTCAAGTGGAGAGAAGGTAAAGAAAAAAAAATTAACTAGTATTTTCATGAATAAAGTGATACTACTTTTCATGAAAAATGATATTTCAATTCTTAAAATAGTGGGAGATCATGAAATGAGGAAAAAAGTCATTGTCAAAAAAAATATTTTTTACATCTTTGAGAAATGCTCTAAAAAGGGTATTACAAGTGCATATATTTATTATGGAATAAATCACATGTTGTTTGTCTATAATGAGATGATTTTTGGCTCTAACATGAGAGTTATAAATAAATTATGAAAAGCATGTTGACTAGTCATTTATCATGAAATGTTTTGGGTGAGGTAAGTTTCATTCGTGGAATGAAAAAATACCATAAAACATGTGATAGAATTTTCCTTGTCAAGTCACATAATGTTGTAAAATTGTGAAATACAATCTTATTGGTTGTGTGAGTCTTGCAACTCCATTTGATTCAATTGTGAAAATGGTGTGACAAAGAAAGAAGGAGTTTGATAGCCTAATAAAAAATATGAGATATGTGATTAATTGCACTTTATATAATATTGTGTATAAAGTATAGCATATACAAGTAAATCAGGTAAATTTACTTGGTACAAAATTTGGTCGTTTGTTTTATGAGAAAAAGTATTATGTTATGCTTAAAAGTTTTGTTGATGTAGATGAGAAAACTTGATGCTCGGAATGACAAAGCAACTTATTTTTTGCTAATTCTATATTTAGGGAGGTTGAAGTAACTAAAAAATGAAGCTTGAAAAAGTGGAAAAGTGAATTGATTTTATTATATCAAACACTTTATTTTGAGAAATTAATTTATCTAATGGCACCAATATAATGGTAGATTACAAGATCGTTATTAAAACGGTAAATTCAGACTCATGAGGAGAAAACTCAATATTATGAGATCATATTGATCACTGGTATACCATCAATATTAATTGTGTTCAAATTTGTGATAATCTTGCAGATTTGATAAACTAAGGACTTGGCAAGATAAAGAGTCTGAAGCACATCGGGGGGTGGGGGGTGGGGGTGAAATTGAATCTAAAAATAATAATTCTGAGTCATATTTGAGGAAACTCAACCTGGGGACTAGAGATCTTATAACCAGGTTCAATGGGAAGAACAAATCATATGATGACTTGTTGTGAAATGCAGTATTCTTAATTTTATTCATTCCCTATGAT
>JAJOOO010018718.1:0-10314 GCA_029582685.1 Solanum piurae | reverse complement strand
AAAAAAAGAGTTTGTTTTAATATTCAATTAAATTAATTTGGTTTAAAGTATAAGTTATTTATTTTATTAGTTTAATTATTCTTATTTTATGTTATTTTGTCTTATTTAATTTTGTCGATTTGAAAAGCACATTTTATATAAGTTACGTTACTTAAGTTATGGCTATAGTTTTAAATTAATTAGTTTATAATTAAGTTAATTATTTTATTTTGTTAAGATTAAGAAGCTCGTTAATTAATTAATATCAATTTATCTTGTTTAATTACTAGCCGAATCTATCTTAGCTAAATCTAATTGGCTAAGTTTTTCCAATGCCCAACCAAACCGACCCCACCCGCCCACTTATTTTTTCAATTTCAAGAAAGCTGCCAGCCAATATAATAATACAGCAGCATACACCAACTGACCCCACCCCTTTTTCCCTTTTAATTTCTAACATACAATGCATATAATACATACAATTCCAAACATCACTATATACAATACAACAAACAGTACCAAACGACCCCACCTGTGTTCTCCTTCTTCTTCAGCAAAGACCAGAACGTCAACAATAGCCGTAATTGCTGACCAAAAACGTCAAAGCAGCAGCAGCTATACACGGTAGCCCTCATGCCTCGGATTTTCTGGGATTTTGGAGAAAATCTCGAGCAAACCCAGCTGCTCCCTGCTCCGAATTTTAAATTTTCAAACCAAGGGAGAATTTCGTTTTTTTTTACCCTCGTTCCTATCCGTTTTTCACCCCAATTCCCCCTATAAATGTATCTCTTCTCTTCCAGTGAAGGGGGTTCGAAAATTTTTAATTAAGGAAAAACAGAATGCTTTAGGGAAGAATAGCTAAAATACATTCTAAATACTCTAATAAATAAATAAATAAATAAATCGGGAGATTTTCTTATTCGCTGATTAGCGTCTGAGTTTGGGTGGAATTAGTCACATTTCCCTGCTCGTCTCCCCTGTTCGCTGCACAAAAAGAAGGTAAACTTCTTTCATTCCAATTGATATATACATTTATCTTGTCTGTTCAACAACTTTCTCAATTAGTCATTGCATATTGGTTAATATACATATATTTTTGCATAGATTTATTTAATTCAATAGATTCATTTGTATGTTAGTTAAGTGTTGTATATACATGTATTGTAATATTTTTATTTTCTTACTTAGTTATCGCCCATTGATAGTATTCATGTTTTTTTTTATATTTAGTTGATATTCATGTATTTTCGTATGCATATATATTAAATAAATGTATTCACTTGTATGTTAATTAATTGTATTTATTTATTTTAGCATTATATTCCTAACTTAGTATTTACGTTTTAGTTTAGTCACTATCATCTAATAGCAATAACCTAGGCTTGCTTATAATGAATTTATAAATTAATAAAGTTGTATATGAAAGGTTTCTTTTTGGCTTATAAAACTGGCCATTAGTTCATACAAATGTGTATATAAGTTATTTATAATGATTTTATATATGGATATTTATTCATTAAATAAAAAAAAAAAAAGAACTCCTTAAGCAAACAAAAACCTTTTAATAGGTAATTATGTATTGTTAATTAATAATAGGAAGGCGAGAGTTTGAGGGGAGTAAGCAAAGGAAAGTCGGTTACAAAAAAAAATCACCTTATTTAGTGCATTACAATTAAAACTATATCAATATTTTATTTTTTTATTTATTTATTATTATTTTTTATTTTTTTTTATTTTTTTTTTAAAAAAGGTGATACTTTAAATATATCAAGATTTTGACATAAACTATAGTCATTTTTAGTAAATGTCATATTTATAGCTATACCAATTTAATAACCCTAAAATTATCGTCATTTTGAAAGTTGTTGTATATATATATTTATGAGCTCATTTGTTTCTTTTGTGGGGATACTGGATGTATATGTCGATTAACAGTAATAGTATTTTATGACTCACTGACTCAAATTGACTCTTACAATGCTTACATTTTTTATGCATGTGAAATATGTCCGAGTTCACTACGAACTCCTATCTTCTTCCTGCACTTCGGGAGAGCCATAAAGGTTCAAATTCCTTTATCGAGTCAGTCAAGCCGTAAAAGCCGATGAACAGGGTTGAAAGAATTCGATGTCGAGGAGAATTGAAAGATTGGGCCAAAGGCCCATTCTTTATATAAAAAAATAAATTGTATTTTTGTTACTTTTGGGCCTAAGCCCACTTATATGTTTATTGTATTGTTAGAATTTAGGACAGGTGGCGAAAATTGGACCTTTTGGTCCAAAACGAAATTAGGCCCAAGTACTGGTCCAGGCGGACAGAAAAACCATACTTGGGCCCAAATCTCTTTCCCTTTTGGTCTTACTATGTTTATTTACTTACTAGTATTTGTCGTTAGTCTTAAGGTCGAAAAATTCAAATCTCCGAAAGACACCCATTTTGAATTATTTATTTAAACTAAATTACTCATTTTTCACTTGATTTAAAATATAAAATAAAATAATAAATAAATACATTTATAAAATACTTCACTTAGATAATTTTAATATTTTTTTTAAATAGTCCTAACTACAAAATAGTTCACGTTTGCAATTCAAGCTAAGTTAAATTATTTTAGCCAAATAGTTAATCGTCGGATAACCACATTAGTGGATATTTTAGGTGCTTTTAAAACCTTCCTAGAATATTAATAAGAACCTCGAGCCCCCCTTTAAAATTTTCATTAGATTTCCTGTTTTAATCTTTTGAAAATCAGTTTTCTTGATTTTTCTCTAAAAATTAAGTGGCGACTCTTAAACCAGTCTAAATTACATTTCTACATAAAACAACACCTAGAGGGGATACTTTTGGTACTAGTGGAGGAACAAACTGCTTATTTACTATCAACAGTCGCCAAGAGCAAGAGGATTCACCAGATGTTGTCACTGGTATGATTTGGGTCTTTGACTTTACTGTTTATGCATTGCTAAATCCAGGAGTGAGTTTGTCTTTTGTAACTCCTTATGTTGCTATGAACTTTGATGTTATTCCTGAGCAACTTAGTGAACCATTTAGTGTCTCTACGCCTGTTGGTGAGTCTATTCTAGCAGAGAGAGTCTATCGTGATTGTCCTATTTCCGTCAATCACAAGAGTACCATGGCTGATTTAATTGAGTTAGACATGGTAGATTTTGATGTCATTCATGGTATGGACTGGCTTCATGCCTGTTATGCCTCAGTTGATTGTAGAACTCGAGTAGTTAAGTTTCAGTTTCCAAATGAGCCAGTCTTAGAGTGGAAAAATAGTTCAACAGTGCTTAAGGGTCGTTTCATTTTGTACCTTAAGGCAAGGAAGTTAGTTTCTAAGGGGTGTGTCTATCACTTAGTTCGAGTTAATGACTCAAGTGTTGAAGTACCTCCTATTCAATCAGTTCCAGTAGTAAAAGAGTTTCCAGAAGTCTTTCCAGATGATCTTCCTGGAGTCCCTCCTGAGAGAGAGATAGACTTCGGTATAGATCTTCTTCCAGATACTCGTCCTATATCTATTCCGTCATACAGAATGGCACCAGCAGAGTTGAAAGAGTTGAAAAAGCAGTTAAAGGATCTGTTAGATAAGGGTTTCATTCGACCAAGTGTCTCACCTTAAGGCGCTCTGGTCTTGTTTGTGAGAAATAAAGATGGTTCCCTTAGGATGTGTATAGACTACCGTCAGTTGAACAAGGTTACCATCAAGAATAAGTATCCTCTTCCAAGAATTGATGATTTTTTCGATCAGCTTCAGAGTGCCACTTATTTCTCAAAAATAGACCTCAGATCAGGTTACCATCAGTTAAGAGTACGGGAATGTGATATTCCCAAGGCAGCATTCAGGAACCGTTATGGTCATTATGAGTTTTTGGTCATGTCCTTTGGTTTGACTAATGCACCAACAGCGTTCATGGATTTTATGTACACAGTCTTCAAACCTTATTTAGATATGTTTTTTATCGTTTTCATTGATGACATACTAATCTATTCAAGGAATGAAGAAATCATGCTAGTCACCTCATAGTAGTTCTTCAGACTTTGAAAGATAGAGAATTGTATGCCAAGTTCTCTAAGTGTGAATTTTGGCTTGAAATTATGGCATTCTTAGGCCACATTGTGTCTGGAGAGGGAATTAAAGTTGATATTCAGAAAATTGAAGCAGTGCAGAATTGGCCTAGACCTACATCTCCAACTGATATTAGAAGTTTCTTGGGCTTGGCTGGATATTATAGAAGGTTTGTAGAGGGGTTCTCGTCCATTTCGTCTCCTTTGACGAAGTTGACTCAGAAGACAGTGAAATTTCAATTGTCTGAAGCTTGTGAGAAAAACTTTCAGGAATTGAAGAGAAGGTTGACTACTGCCCCAGTTTTGACTTTATCGGAAGGTACTCAAGATTTTGTGGTGTATTATGATGCATCTAGAGCTGGTTTGGGTTGTGTCTTAATGCAGAATGGCAAAGTTATAGCTTATGCCTCCAGACAGTTGAAAGTTCATGAAAAGAACTACCCAACTTATGACTTAGAGTTGGCTGTTGTGGTATTCGCTTTGAAGATATGGTGTCATTATTTGAATGGAGTTCATGTTGATATATTCACTGATCACAAGAGCCTTCAATATGTGCTCACTCAGAAAGAGCTTAATGTCAGACAAAGGAGGTGGTTAGAGTTACTCAAGGATTATGACATGAGTATTCTTTATCACCCAGGTAAGGCTAATGTTGTTGCTGATACCTTGAGCAAGTTGTCTATGGGTAGTACCGCCCATGTTGAGGAAGAAAAAAGAGAGTTATCAAAAGATGTGCATAGGCTTGCACGCTTAGGAGTCCGACTTATGGATTCCACAGAAGGAGGAATAGTGGTGACGAATGGGGCAAAATCATCACTAGTGTCAGAAGTTAAAGAAAAGCAAGACCAAGATCCCATTTTGCTTGAGTTGAAGGCAAATGCTGAAAAGCAAGAAGTATTAGCTTTTGAACAAGGGGGAGATGGTATTTTAAGATATCAAGGTAGATTTTCTGTACCTATGGTGGATGGACTCCAAGAGAGGATCATGGAGGAAGCTCATAACTCCAGATATTCCATTCATCCGGGTTCCACAAAGATGTATCGTGACTTGAGAGAAGTTTATTGGTGGAATAGCATGAAGAAGGGCATTGCAGAATTTGTTGCCAAGTGGCCAAATTGCCAGCAAGTGAAAGTTGAGCAGCAAAGGCCCGGTGGTTTGACTCAGAATATAGAACTTCCGGAATGGAAGTGGGAGATGATCAAATGGATTTCATCACAAGTTTGCCAAGGTCTAACAGACATCATGATTCTATTTGGGTGATTGTCGACAGAATGACAAAATCCACCCATTTTCTGCTGGTAAAGACTACGCATTCAGCAAAGATTATGTCAAGTTGTATATTCAGGAGGTGGTAAGACTTCATGGAGTTCGTGTCTCCATTATTTCAGATAAAGGTGCACAATTTACTGCACAGTTCTAGAAATCTTTTCAGAAAGGTTTGGGTTCAAAGGTGAACTTAAGTACTGCCTTTCATTCTCAGACAGATGGGCAAGCAGAGCGCACTATTCAGACTTTAGAAGATATATTGAGGGCTTGCGTGATTGATTTCAAAGGAAATTGGGATGATCACCTACCTCTCATTGAATTTTCATACAACAACAATTATCACTCTAGCATCCAAATGGCTCATTATGAAGCTCTTTATGGGAGAAAATGCAGATCTCCTATTGGATGGTTTGAAGTTGGTGAAGCAGGATTGATAGGACCAGATTTAGTTCACCAAGCTATGGAAAAGGTGAAAGTGATTCAAGAAAGGTTGAAAATGGCACAGAGCCGTCAAAAATCCTACATTATTCAGATAACTCACGTCTCCATAAAACCATGTAGCCACCATGGGTATAAAAGGGTCATACATTTTAGATGAACCCTTTCCACAATAGACTAGTGGATCCACTTAGTAGTTCAGGTCCTATACCTTTGACCGGGTATAGGATGCGCTTGCAGCGTGAGGTAGATCGTTGTATCATCACTATAGCTCTTATGTGATGGTTGGCGATTAGAGAAACTCCCACAGAAGTTATTGTATTTTTATATACATCAGTTTATTGTATTTTTACATACATCTCAGAGTTATATGTATCTTTGCATACACACAGAGTTGGCATTATGTTTTTAAACAGTTTTTCTTTATATTGCACTTGTTTTAAATTGCTTTATATTGAAATGAGTTCAGTTATTGAATTGAGTTGAGCCAGGTAAGTTCTTTAGTTTCTTTCAAATTCCTTTTCAAGACTATGTTGTTTTAGCTTTCCAACTCTCATACTCGTACATTCAATGTATTGATGCCAGTTGGTTTGCATCGTCTTATGATGCAGACACATGTAACTAGGATCGACATTCCACCGCACCGTTGATCCAGTAAGCAATTCAGAGTCAGTCGGTGAGTCTCCTTGCATTCCGGAGGATCTATTTTCATTGTTTTCTAGTTAGTTCATTAGGATGTTGTGGGGTTGTCCCATGATCCATCTCAGTTGTTTTAGATGCTTCATAGACAGACAGTCAGTTAGTTATTTCAGTTGTCTTTACTTTGCATTTCTTATGTTAAAGACTTGAGTTTGCCTAAATGGCCAGTTGAATGTTCCTTTACGACATTATAGTTTCTTCATAAATGTTTGTGTGATGAGTTAAGTCTTCCGCTGAGTTAGTAAGTCAGGCCAAGGGTTCGCTTGGGGCCAGCAATGGTCTTCGAGTGTCAGTCCAGCCCAGGGTGTAGGCTCGGGGGTGACAGTTCAGTTATTAACTAGATTCCTTACAAACTTTCAACTAGGGTTGTGCAAAAACCAAATTGACCGATAAACCGAATCGATAAAAGTGTTATTGGTTTATTGTTATTGGGGTATTGGGTTAACGATTTTTTAATGATTTTATAAAAAAATTATTGGGTTATTGGTTTGATATTGGTTTTTAATAGTGGGTTATTGGGTAAACCAATAATCCATTAAGACTAGTAATTTACTACTTTTACTTGTACATAAATTTTATATATTAATCTCAATATCTTACTAGTTATTATCTTTGTCTTTTAGCCTTCAATTCACACATCACAATGACTTTGAGTTCACAATTTCACACTATACAAAATGTTAAAATATAAAGTAAGTAGCCTATTCTTCTTAATTTCTCTTTGTGTTACACTTGTATTGTTCTTTTCATGTTTGTTACTATTGTTTCTATTTTATGAGCATTTGTAAAGTTACATTATTGTGTTTTCGCATCAAATTTATTAGAAAAGTCATATATTTATTTTAGGAATAATACATATATTGGACCCTAAACTTGGCTTCAAATTTTAACTTTGACCTCCAACTTTTATGGTGCACAAACAGGCACTTTAACTATCCAACTTTTAAATAAATAAACACGGGATTTTTGCAGCCAAAAAGCGTGAAATGCAAACGCTCCAACGTGTATTAGTGAGCCACTCAATGACTACCAACTAATTAAATATTTTACACGTCGATTTTAGAACTAAAAAAAATCAAAATTAATTTCAATTTATATACAAGGGTAAAGGTAAAAACAAATTCATTTCACCTGATTGTCTCTCAAAAGTTCAAAACCCTAGCTACGGTAAACAACCAAAATCAGGTGAATCAAAGGGAAAAAACTTGGTTTGAAAGAGAAGGAAAAAAAATGAGATTTTGGTTTGAAAATGTAAGGGAGAGTTTTGAAAGAGAGAAAAAATGGCTTCTTTGTCACAGGGAAGTTGGGTCTGTTCAGGAATTGGAAAACACGAGTCATTCGCTTCGCTTTCTCTAAACGTACTGGTTCTTCAAGACTGACAACTTCTGTGTCTTGGAAATGGTTGTTAATGCCTCAACTCATTCTGGGTTGCTTCACTGCTCTTTTGTTTAATTATTGTTTTCGTTGGTAATATGTTATCTTTTTCAGAATTTTCTTGTAACCGAATTACTTTAATTTTCATCTTTTTTATTTAAAGAACTAACTCAGTAGTTTCCATAAAAAAAATATAAAGATATATATAAAAGGGATTCATTAAGGGTATAGTTGTCATTTCAGCATTTTTTTACCGATGTGGGCCTCGAAAATTACTCCTAACGCACGCAGAATAAGTGCACATCACGCGTTTTGCCAGGTAGGACTCGCGTGTTTATTTATTTAAAAGTTGGATAGTTAAAGTGCCTATTTGTGCACTATGAAAGTTTGAGGTCAAAGTTAAAATTTGAAACCAAGTTTAGGATCCAATATATGTATTATGCCTTTATTTTATAAGTATTTTCTTATTGGTTAAACCGAAAACCGAACTGTTAAGGACCTAAACCGATAAACCGAAAACCGATAAAAAATATCTTATTGGTTTGGTTATTGGTTTAATATATTTAAAAACCAAAAACCGATAAACCGAATCAATAATACATAAAACCGAACCGAACCGACCGATGCACACCCCTACTTTCAACTGTGTATTGCTCTACTGGAGCCGCATGAGAAATGTGTAACCTTTTTTCGACCAAAGCTGATTGTTGCTAGTGCAAGTGGTTATGCTTGCCTATGTGATTATGCATGTATCCGCAAGATAGGTAACACACAATTAGAAGTTATTTTCTTGGCGTACATGGTACATATCAATGGCTTGGTTGCTGCTAAGGTTATATGTTTTTCTTTTTAAGTATGCAATTGTTGTTGCGTGTTCTACACAATTTATGGTGGTCAAGTTTATGTTTTCGTTGTGTTGGACAAGAGCTTCTTTGCCTTTGAGGATTTTGATAATGAGCAGCACTTATTTATTGATGATCCCATGTGGGTTGATGTTCTGAAAATTATATTGGTTCACATGCTATTCTTTGGCACCATAGCACAATTTGGCTTGGCTACAATTGGTGGGGATTGCACTATTAAAATTATCCTTGACTCGAACCTTGAGGACAAGATTCTTATTGAGGATGGGAGTATTGTTATGAATGGGCCTAGACCAGTATTGGCAAAGCAACCCAACACCGGATTAAGTGGCTATGTGTGGGATCCGGGTTGATAAATAGAGACTTGTGAGAGTAAAATAGGTTTATGTGTATTATGATCATGCTTAGGCAAAGTCTGTATCCCTTGTCCTGCTTTCTCTAATCTAGTTCCCCGTCTCCTTCTTCAGTCGATCCTAGTTCTTACCTTCAATATTTCTATATTTCTGTTTGGGCTTTTGCCTTTTGAGTTGCTGCATTTACTTGGTGGAATTGTAATTGATCTTTAGCCTAATTAATATAGTTGAGAAACGAGTTAGACTTATCGTTGGATTCGAGTTCATTACATTTTTCTTTTTCTGCTTTAACAGAAGTATCGTATCGAGAGACAAGCAGATACTAATTTGAATGCCAATGTATCTTCATAGACAGTGGTATTACTCTGAAATTGCGCTTCTTGTGCGAAAACACAGTAATCGGGTTATAAAAGATCAAACAATCAACAAACATGTTTTCTCTCTTCTTCAAATGTAAATGAAGACAGAAAAGGATTGTTCTTTATGTTCTTCTTCAACTTTTTTGAAACTTTGGTTTTAGCAGAGGACATTTGATCATGTCTAATACAAATGGACTGACTATATCTGCTATCTAATAAAGTGATGTGCCAAACTACAGTAACAAAGTGGATGTAGAAGGTCAAGGTAAGAGATGCACACAACCATTGTATTGAAATATGTATTTTGTCTTAGTCCATAATATAGCTTAGTTGTTAGTTTGTTCTATCAGTGTTAGGGGTCGTTTGGTACAAAGACTAATAATGCAGGGATTAGTAATGCTGAGATTAGTAATGCAGAGATTAATAGTGCAGGGATTAGTAATGCATGGTTTATTTTTATCAAGTGTTTGGTTCATTATTTCTCACCTCATGTTGTGTTTGGATTAAAACGTTATAAAAAACTTCTTTCCAATTATATCCTTGAATTATTATGTAATTGAGTTAAGGTAAATAATTGCCGGACAATATTATTTTTTTATGGCCTTCTAACTAGCTATGAGAAGAACAATTTTGTTGTCATGTTTGTCTTTTTTTCCACTTAAATTATTTGAGGATAAATAATTATCATCTTAGTAAATTGTTCACTTACAAAATGTCAATTTTCAATTTAAAAAAGATAAACTATATATCACTTTAAAAATTGAAAAAGCAGTAAACAATAGTAAAATTGAATAAATCATCTACATTTATACCTAAAAATTGCAAGTTGTAGTTTTAATATGTATGCAATTTTATAAATTGTTCAAAATACAAATATATATATATATATATATATATATATATATATTTGTATTA